>VDFB02036827.1:0-18772 GCA_007258455.2 Sequoia sempervirens
CTAAACTACCTCGAGGAATAAAGTGAGATTTCTAGAACCAAAAATAGAAGTCATGAGGTTTTTTGGATAGACTGATGAATTCTTAGCTAAAGGATGACAATGTGCCTCTGAGACTCCAATGCGTCATGTTGTTTTCCTTGTTCCCCACTGTTGTCCTTTAGCCAAAAATTCATTAGTCTATCCAAAAAACCTTTTTGACTTGCTCTTTTTGGTTTTGGAACTCTCGCTTTGTTCCTCAAGATAGTTTAGGGTAGTTCACTACATGGGATTCTCTTGAGAATAAAGAGACTCACGAGGATCAAATCCCCATTCTCTACATTAACTAACTCAAACTCAACACAAAATTTCCTCAAGAAATAAAGGGTCACCTCACAATTTCCATGTGGTTGAGTATCAAAGAAAATCCACAATCTGTCCCAAAAATGTGTAGCTATCTATAGGTTCCTATGTACCATTTGATTGAAATTCATTTTTTATTGGGTGGAATTGGTTGGTTTATATGGGGGTTAATGAAATATTGGGAAATGGTTTGTTTGCTAATATGTAGGTCCTGGATCTCTTTTTAAGGTGGTCTATTTGTATAATGTATAAAATTGTCTCCTCTCTTTTTTCCATCGATGGAAACTATCTAGATCCATATTGATGGATCAAATAGAGTCAACAACAATTTGCATCATAGATGAAAATCGTGCTAGATGGTGGGGAGTGCTAGGCTCATTTTTTATCAAATTGATATTTTCTTGAATGATATTTAAATTTTCATTTATCTTTTCTTGTAACTAAGTCTGATCAATTGTAGGACATGGGCTGTTAGGAGGTGGAGAGGGTGGAGGTGTGGGGTTTTGTGGTGACAAGATATGTTGTGGAGAGGATGGATGTAATGGGTTTCTAGGCTGGTCACCATGTATGAAATCCTCTATAGTAAAGACATCGGATAATGGTAAATTTTTCTCCATGATGAAAGGGAACTTCCTGTTAAACAATTAAAAAATATATATCAGCAAACTAATTAAATAATGTACATCTAATTTGAACTAAAAATCACATTGACCACAAAAATTCAAGATACATCATTTATAGACACATTCAATTTAACATTTAAAAATGCACAACATGGATTTAGACTAATTTATGTGCTAGAAAATACAAACAATTTGAGCTTCCCTAGAACATACATTAAATTATATAATTAAAGTCATGTAACCAATGTGACAATCAATGAAATAATAAAAACATATGAATCCAAACTTCCCTTCCCAAGATAATACTATTAATATCCCCCCTTCATCCCATATTTTTTCTAATAACCCTAAAGAATGTGATAGATCATGTAGCAATTACAATCCACACGAGCTAGAATATCTCTTTCAAATTTAGAAATTTCCTGAACTCTTAAAGACATCTTCCAACACTTGCCTTAAATAAAATATTACATTGTACCTATTACTTTTAAAAGGTCATGGATGAAAATTAAAACATACATTTTATTATTGCACCTATATCAATCCAAAGAGTTAGTTGGAACCTATATAATGCTATTTGTAACTATACATAGTTTGATAACTTGTTTGAATGATGCGACATGTATTTAAGAATTGCGATAATTATTAATTATACCTACTTAATTATAGGCCCTAAGAGGGGCAATGTATGGAACCATGTATTTAAGTTTGGAGACACCTATCTCTAAATATATAAAAATGATAATATCAAGTGCATTTTAGTTAATTTACACACTAAAACTAGATAATGTATGTAACTCCCTAGAGGTTAACCAATGAGAAAAAATATTTAAGTTTGAGTTGGTGAATCCTTATCACAGTAATCTATTATAGGTGTTTTAAAATGTGTTATAGATCACCACAATTTATTCTAGACACATATTGTAGATAAATCTATGTCTAATATGATTTGAGTATAAACAAAATTAGATTTTCAAGAAGACCTAAGTAGTCCAATAGAGAAAAAAGGGACATATCTAATATTGAACAAGTTGAAAGAGGAAATATTCTAGGAAGATTAGAGGAAGAAGATGGCTATAAGAAGATATGTTGATAAGAAAGGTGAAGCTACAAGATATGCATTAAGTTCAATCTATAATAAGATAAGATCTAGAGCTTGTGACTTGGTTAATTCCTAGAAATATGTATAGGACCTCTAGCTAGATTATGTGAATAAAATAAATAATATTAAAAAGTGTTCTCTACATACATGATCTAGTTTTACTAATTAAATTATTGTGTTTTTAAAAACAAAGTTTAGATTTGAAATTTCTAGTAGGATAATTCCTAATTGGAGAATCCCTAATTGAAGGGCCTTTGACCTTAACTACATGGATATCTAATAAACCTTAAAATAAAATGTTTCTAGTCAATATTTAATACTTCTTGATATCCTTGAGTTTGTACTTCAAAGTTTCTAGTTTTTCTATTAGCATATGTACAAGGTGTTGATGGAGACCACAACATTATTAGGAGTATTTTAAAATAGTAGATGTACATATATTAGTGTTATGATGTAAGAGCTAAGAAAATAGTTATGAATGGATTTGAAACATTATGATAAGTATTGATCATGGGATGAGATGGAGGTCCATAGTACATAGATATATGAGTATATGTTGTGGCAACATAGTTGTTATAAAAATGGTAGGATCAAGTAGGTGTGGGCATGATTCTAGAATGAATGAAAGCACTAGAGAAATATTCATAAGGAATTTAACCATGGGGTAGGCCATATGAGGGAGTAAATTTAATAGGAAAGGTGGTAGTATCCATGAAAGTGGTATAACTTCAAGGTTGGAATAGGAGGATGGGTTGGAGAAACTAGGTCATTAGAATGATTGGTTAATTTGATCTAAGATATTATATAATTTATGCATGATTAAGACATCCCATTAATGTCTTATCAAAGAGATTCAATAAATAATTATGGGATGAATTAAATATCAATTTTAGGTTTTTAGGTTTAGGTTTTGTGGTTTATGGTTTAGGTTTAGGCTTTGTGGTTTAGTGTTTAGGCTTAGGTTTTGTGGTTTAGGGTTTAAGGTTAAGGGTTTTATTTTTTAGGTCTAAGTTTTGTGGAACTTAGGGTTTAGGGTTTTGGTTTCTAATTCTAGGATTTGTGGTTTGTGTGGTTTAGGGTTTTAGCTAAATTAGGTATAGATTTTTTTGTTTTTGATTTAGAATTTAATGTTTTTGGTTTATGTTGATGATTTTGATTGCAAATACAATTTTAAAACTATAAAATTAATAAACTAATTACAAACAAATATAATTTAAAAACTATAAAATGAACAAACTAATTGACGATTTTTGTTTACAAATACAAATTAAAAAGTAATTACAGAAAAAATAAACAAACCCTAAACTACAATGACAAACAAAATAAATAAACCCTAAACTATAATTACAAACAAAAAATGCAAGATATAAATCCAAAAAACATAGAATTTAACAAACTTGGAGGTCGATGAGGTCACTGGCTTCGATGGGAGCAGGTGGCACCTGAAATGGGTGGTACAATCCTTGAAACACATACATGTTTCCCTCTCTCACTCTCAATCGCTTCCAAATTCATTGGGAGAAAATGAGGTGACAATTGTTTATTTTTTTTAAAAATACCTTTTAGAAATGGGTACCCATTATATAATGTGTACCCATTATAACAAGTACGTGTTATATAATGGGTACTTTTTTAATAATGCATACCCATTATATTGGGTACTTGTTTTGTGGCAAGTACCCGAAGCATAGTGAGTACGCATTTGGATTTAGGCTTGTGTGCTTGTTCCTAAGAGGGTACCCATTTTTTTGAAAACATGTACTTGTTTCATGCAAATTTTTTGGGTCAAACTTCCCCTCTTCATGAAACAACTTCTTGCTTTTACCCTCAACCTAAAAAACCTCACTTATGAGAGTTATGTGAGAGGTAAAACCACTAGGGCATCAAGAATTGTGAAATATTGTAAAGCTTGAAGACATTACACTAATGTAGGAATGGATTGTTGTAATTTTAATCTATTATTATACATTTTAAAATAGTGAAGAAAAATAAGAGTAAAAGACAAGATATTAACATGCACATATTCTTATCTAACATCCCTAGAATATTAATGGGTTTTTCAATATTGTTAGATAATAAATCAAACTAGACAAACTAGTTATAGAAAATATATCACACACATCTACCAATGTGAAATTATATAAGTCCATGCATTATAGTTAAAATAGTTAATGCATTTGAAATTGGACTCTAAATTGTTTAGAAATGTGGTTGATTATCATTCAAAAAATTATGACATGATTTTATAAGAAACTTGGCCATCAATTTGAGTGACTCTTTCTACTCAAATAAACTAATACAATAGTTGAATGTATAGTTTAGTTTATTCAATAAGGTTGAATTCTTAACATTATCTATTTTCCTAGTAAAATGGTATAATAGTGAGAATAATATATCTGACCTTTTCTCTTATATATTGAATATATATAGAATATATACTAGATATGCTTAGAGTTTCTTTAATGTAATGGTTAATTTTATTTATAAATTATGTAGAAAAATAATATTATACATTTTGTTTTGTCAAAATATTGCATATTTAAAAAGCACAAAAAATAATACTAAAATAAAAAGAGAATCAATATATGAAATAAGAAGAAAGATGATAAGGGATTCAATGATGAGGTGGTTTCTGGGTTGCGTAGGTATGGAAGCCCGCAACCTGTAACAGGATGTGACTTCCCTTTCTCCTAAACTTGTTGCCATTGCATGTGTTTTGATATGCTTTTGGTGCTTTCTCTTTCCTGGGGGGGTGTTTCTTGATATCGTGGGGGGGTGGTTTTCATTTGTTTTATGTCACAGAGTGGTGGTTTTTGGTGTCAGTGGGGGAGGCATAAGGGTTTTTTTTTTCTTCTGTCTATGTGTAAGTATTGTGTACAGATTTAGCATGGAAGGAGGTTCCTTTTCTTATTGCCCGAGTGGGGTTTGGGTGGTTCCATTTGTGGCCTTCTTTTTTCATCATGATGGATTTGGGGGAGGCTTCTAGTGTTAAATCCTCTCTAGATTTTTTCTCTTCTCTTGGAATGAATTTTCCATCTTGTGCAATGAGAGTGGTTGAGAATGATTTATTTGATAAGGATTTGGGGGTTGGAGGGTTTACTTCATCTAGGGGACCTTGTATCCCAAAAATCAATGGATGTTTGGAGTGAAGCAAAGAAAGATCAGTGTTGGTAATTCAACCAGAGTTAATAGTTGAAGATGTTGAGTATTTCTTCAGGCATGCATTGATTTGCAAATTATGGATTTGCAGGTTTCACTCCAATTTCTGGAATTGTGGGCTTAACAGACCTAGGCTCTGGAGGGTGAAATGGAGATTATATTGCTAGAGAATAGTTTTTTCATGGTGGTTTTTAATTGTGTGGCTAATCACAACCATGTTTTCAAGGGGGGGCTTATTTTCATATTGGCTTATTTATTAAGCCATGGCAGGTTGGGTTCAATCTGTTGAAGGAGCTACCGAGTAGGGTTCCAATGTGGGTTCATCTTCCTCATTTTCCTATTGAATACTAGCACAATGATATCTTGCAAATGGGTGATACCACAATACTAGTTTACAATTTTTTGCCAAACTAGACACTAAATTGATTTTTTCTAACTAATTCTTAACTTTCAGGCACCTATAGCTCAGCTAAACTATGAGGAATTTGAAGATGAAGCAAACTAGTGATTTGTGACAATTTTTCTATGGATTCTAAATATTTTTTTCAAAAAATTTGTGAATCGCATCAAGCACTTTTCCATCTCCCGAAACAGTTTTTTCAAGAACACCATTTTAAGGAGGATGCTCACCGTGATACAACTTTTTTCCCATGAAGGATAAAATTCTATTTTTTTCAAATTTAGATTTGTAACTATGATGTCTAGCACTTTCATTTGGTTTCATAGTTTTTATTGAATATTTTTTCCTTAATCAAGTTTCGAAGTCAAACCAATTACAATTCAAGCATAGGCGGATTGTATACAACATAATTTTTTTGTATGTATCAAAATTAATTTTTTTTATTGGATCAAGGACATCAATACCTAGCCTGTACCATTATTATTTTTTAGAATTTTATTTTGATATTCTAATTTTTTCCAATGCAGAAAAAGAGCTTGATTTTTGGTGAAAACCCTATGTTTAATCAAATGAAAAAAACAAATACATAATAAAACCAAAACATATTAAAATTATATTCGATGGATAGCTCATTCCAATGACTACCATCATCTAGTTGGGTTTGTGAGGTATCCTCCATTTTCATCCTCAACTTGAGCTTTGAAGGAAAAAATTCTAGATATTTTGGTATTTAGGGGAGATAAAGGAGAGGGGTTCGACAAACCCTGTGTCTCGAAAGTGAACCCTTCCATAAAGTTTTGTTTTTATTTCTCGGGAAATGAGAACTATAAAATCCAAAATTTAATAGGGTTCGCTTTGAAGGCTCTGATTCAACCCCCTTTGGGTTCGCTCGAACCCCCAAAAACAATTTTTTTTTCCATGAGGGCATTTTTTGCAATTTTTCTTCCTCACTAGAATTTTAAACCAATTTTGTGGGTTTACCCAAATGGTTGTTGTGCCGCTAGGGAAACCATTAGGTCCTTCTTAGTAGACCTTGGAAAGAAAGGTAATGAATTTTTCTCACATTTTTGTTGAGATTGACTTGAGTAATCCACTTCCAGACTCTTTGGAAATCCATGCAGATGCATTTTCTTGGGTGCAACAACTGGATTATGAGACTTTTCCTTTCCATTGTCATATGTGTCATGAATGTGGTCATCTATAGTTAAGATGTCCTTAGGATAAATCTGATGAGTCTCAAACCTTGCAGCCTCCTCACAATCCCACTAAGGTTGATAAGGGCAAGGCTCCTATTTCTGGTAATGTTGCTAGTCTTGAGGGTTTCACTCCTATTAAATCCCAGAATAGGAATCGTGGATAGAATAGGACTTTCAAAGATCATTAAGGAGAGGATACTTTTAATAGATTCAAGGTTTTGGCTGACCTTAGTCAATAGGAGGTGAATCCAGGCTTGTTGGCTATGGATCAAGGGGTTTTGGAAATGGTATAGGAGGGCAATACTACTAAGAATATTCAAAGTACACAAGATTTTGGTACTTTGAAATTGGATACTAACCTTAGTATGAAATTTTTAGTGAGGCCTAAGGTCATTTCAACTGTGAAGAAGGGTGGGGGGAGATTCCTCTTCCATTGGTGAAAGCGAGGTTTGATTCAGAAAAAGGCAACAAGGCATCTCCTTCGTTGGGGATTCTTAAAAAATATATAAAAAAAGGGGCTATTGAGAAGTCCTCTAAATAAGAAAGACTTAGAGAAGAACAAGTTGATGGGCGAAACTTTGGTGCAGTCAGGTTCAATTAGGACTTTGGACTCTCACTTCTCTATTCCTCATAAATGATCATCCTCTCATGGAATGTAAGGGGCTTGAACAGTGGCCCTCGACAAAAAGTTGTTTGTAATTTGGCGAGAAAGCACTTTCCTGATGTGATTTTTTTATAGGAAACTAAGTTGTCAATTAAAAATATGGGTGGTTTGGCTCCGAAATTGTGGGGGTGAGGTCAATGCCAGTGTATTGGTGCCCAAGGTAATGTAGGGGGTGTGGCCTATCTTTTGAATCCTCTAAAGATTCACCCTCTAGTGGATGTCTTGCAAGTTTTCCATTTTAGTGGTGGATACGAGCTTCAAAGAAAGATAAACTATTCTTCTTTCTAATAGTTATGCTCCTATTGATTTTTCTAGTAAGTAGTACTTGTGGTCTCATATTCGGTGTATTCAGAGCTATGCTCCTCTTTTTCCTTGGATTGTTGCAAGTGATTTCAATGCCATTACTAATTTGAATGAAAAAAAGCATGGAATTTTGAGGTTCAAGCCTGCTTCTTTTCTTCTCCGTGATAACATTTATGCATTGAATTTGGTTGACATCAAGCTGAGTACTGTTCAGTTTGCTTGGAATAACAGGAGGCTAGGGGAGGACTAGATTGCTAAGAGATTAGATAGGTTCCTAGTATCTTGTCTTTAGGTTGGTGGCTCTTGGTCTACTTGTTCTTAAATTCTAGATTGGAGGGACTCAAATCACTGGTCTATCAAATTATTTGTTTCTTCGGCTCAAGTTGCTTGGTCTCCTTTCAAGTTTCAACTCATGTGGTTGTGTGACCCTTCTCTACAAGTTCATGTTGCTCATTGGTGGAGTAAGGGGAGACCTACTTTTGGCACCGCTATATACTCTTTTTCGAGACAACTCCAATATGTGAAGTACCAGCTCAAAGGATGGAACGAGCAATGTTTTGGTAATATTTTCCATGCTAAGGCTACTGCTCAAGCTGATTTGGATGCTATCACCAGGGAGATTAGAGAGTTTGGTCTTTCTGAGGTCTCTCTCAAGGAGGAGGAAATGGCGTTGAAAGTTTTGGAGGAATGGGAGTTGTGGGAGGAAATTTATTGGAAACAAAAGGCTCAAGTTGAGTGGCTATACGAGGGGGAAAAAAACACTACCTTCCTCTTCAACTTTGTTAAATATAAGAGACATGGTAATTCGATTACTTTTCTTGTGAATGACAAGGGTGAGCATTTATCTTCATTAAGGGATATCTCAGGAGAAGCCCTGTAGTTTTTTTCTTCCTTATTTAGAGAGGATTCTCAAGATGTGTTGTATGAAGAGAGTCAAGTGTTGGACTATTTTCCTTCTTTGGTTACTAGGGAGATGAATGAGTACCTCTTGGGTTGCATTACCCTAGGTGAACTGGAGGCTACTATTTTTCAAATGAAAAAGGGGAAAGCTCCTCATCCAGATGGATTTTCAATTGAATTTTTCCAAGAATTTTGGGATATTATCAATTTGGATCTATTGGTTGTGGTTCATGAATCTCAGAGGAGCAAGTAGATGCTAAGGGAGTTGAATTCCACCTTTCTTTCTCTTATTACCAAGTGTGAGGGTGCAGACCGATTGAGTTTGTTTCATCCTATATCTCTTTGTAATGTGGTATATAAAATTATTTCCAAGCTAATTGCTGAGTGGTTGAAGTGGTGGCTTAGCAAGCTTATCTCTAAGGAATAGGGTGTATTTGTGGTGGATAGGAAAATCTTGGATGGTATGGTTATTTCCAGTGAGTTCATTCACTCCAAGGAAACTTCCAAAGAAAAGGATATGTTCATCAAGCTGGATATGGATATGGCTAAGGCCTATGATAGAATAAAATGGTCTTTCTTGTGCAAAGTTCTCTTAGCTTTTGGCTGTGTTGAAGAGTGGGTTTCATGAGTGATGAGTTGTATTACTTCCACTTCCTTTTTGTATTGATAAATGGTGAACCGTCTTCCTTATTTGAGGCTTCCAGGGGCCTTCACTAGGGGGACCCTCTCTCTCCCTATTTATTCATTCTTCTTGCAAAAGGTCTGGGGAGATTGTTGAAAAACAATGTGGCTTTGGGTCTTATCCAAGGGTGGGTGTGGGGTAATGGATTGCCTCCCCAATCTCACCTGTAGTTTTTGGATAATGTTTCTTTGATGGGTGTGGCTAAGGTTCATGAAGCCACTAATTTGCACAAGGCTTTGGATACTTATCTTCTCACTTCTGGTCAAATGATCAATGAGGATAAATATTCCATTTTTTTCTTCAATACCCCACGCCTCATTTAGTAGAGAATTACTCATATTCTGAGATTTTAGATTGGCTCTCTACCTTTGACCTATCTTGGAATTCCTATCTCTTTTGGTAATCTTCCTATGGAGTCTTGGAAGAATATTCTTGACAAGTTTCATGTGAAAGTTAATCATTGGACTCATAGATGGTTGTATTTTGTTGGGTGGGTACAACTACTCAAGTTAGTGGTGCAAGCTCTTCCCAATTATAGATGTATGCTCCAAGTGGGTCTAGTTGGGTTTCTAAAGGATTTGGATTCTTTGGCTAGACAGTTCTTATGGGCAGGAAACTTGTCTTCCTCTAAATGGAGCTTGGTAAAGTGGGATACTATGTGTAGTTTGAAGAAATTTGGGGGTCTTGGGTTGAGGCAGTTGACTCTAATTAGGTTGGCATTAGCTACAAAGCTTTATTGGAGGTGGTGTTTGGAATAGGATCATCTTTGGGCCAAAATTTTATCCCATAAGTACCTTTGGGGTGTTCCAAAGGAGGAGATTCTTTGTTATCCTCTAGTGGGGAAGGGTTCTATGATTTGGGGAACACTTACGAAAGGGGTTGTGCTAATCAAAGAGCATTTGTTCTGGATATGTAATAAGGGGGCTGAGTCTCTCTTTTGGTCTAACTCTTTAGATGGTTTCCCCCCCTTATTGCACTAGTATCCTAATTTGGTGAATCTTTGATAGCGCCTTTTGGAAGCAGGATGGTCAAGGGTGATTGATTTTAAGACTTTTTATCCCTATGGGTAGATGGAGGTGGCTAGGTGGAATGATCCTTGTGATTGGACTATTGGGAGTTTGGAGGAGGATTGTGTCGAGCTTCAAAATATTTTGGCTAGTAGACACTACAACTCTCTTCAGGATAAGGATGCCTTAGCTTGGTCTCTAAGTCCCAAGGGTACTTTCACTATGGCTAGTAAGTATCAGAAGTTGTTGGCTCGAAAGTGTCGTGGGGTGGATGTACCATGGTGGAAGAATGTGTGGAACAAGTTCTCTTAGACAAAGTGTAATTTATTTGTGTGGAATTTGGCTTGGAATAGATGTTTGACTTGGGATAATCTTTAGAAGTGACAATTCTAGGGCCCTTCTGTGTGTTTTCTATGCAAATGTAATGAGGAAGATTCTTCCCACTTGTTTTTTCATTGCTCTTTTTCTTTGGTGCTTTGGAATTTTTGGTGGAGTGTCTAGAATCATCCCTGTGTTCATGCTTCTTCTCTTGTTGAGTTATGAAGTAGTATGGGAAGACCTCCTTCTTAGGCCTCTTTCCTTCAGGTTGTGTGGTGCATTGGTCCTACCTTCATCCTTTGGAAGATTTTTCTAGAAAGGAATTGTATGATTTTTTGGGGGGATAGATTGATGGTTCAAAAGGTTTGGCATAGAATTTTTGGTATGATACAGGAGATGGTGGAAGTGAAAGGAGCGATGATGATATTGTGAATAAATTGGGCCCCTAGAGCTTGACTCCTGAATCTGCTTGTGTCAAAAGATGTAGGTAGGCTAAAGGGAAGGTTCAAAGGGTTGGAAGATGGTTGCCTCCTCCTATGGATGTTTTGAAGATCAATACTAATGGTTCCTCTAGGGGTAATTTGGGGCATGTTGGGATTGGTGGCATTGGCAGAGATTGTTTTGGCTCGATTATTTTCTTTTTCTCCATTCATAAAGGGAAACAATCTAACAACTTTATGGATGGACTGGTGATTCTCACGGCTATTGAGCGAGCATGTGCTTTGGAGTGGCATAGGATTATCTATGAAGATGACTCATAGATTATTGTTAATATGTTGAATGAGCAAAATTTGGTTGCCATTAATTGGCAGCTTGCTTTGGTTGTTCATCATATTTTGTAGACGTGCTCCATGCTGGAGGTGGTGTATTTTACCCACATCCCATGAGAATAGAATAGGGTGGCTTATTTTTTGGCCAAGTGGGCTTTGGAGCATGATGATAATTGAGGGTTGAGTGTTGGGGGTAGTTATCCCCTGATTATTGTCAAGATTTAGAGAGGCTCATTTCTAGTGATTTGGATGGTTGAGGTGTCTATTGCTAAGTGGGAGATGGTTTTTGTTTTGGTTGGGTGTTGTGATGATTTCTTTTCTTGGGATCCTTTTGGCTCCCTGACCTCTTTGTACTATTAATTTATGGATTTCAGTAAAAAAATTTCCCCTCTTTTTCAATATATATATATATATATGATAAGAAATGTATGGTGAATACTATTAAATCTCATTTATATTAATTTTTTAATTAGAAAAAATATATTATTATAATTACACAAAATATTCTAAATAATATTTAATAATAAACATAAGAGTAAGATATAAATACATTATGTTTACTATATTCTTCAAAGTTATATTAAAATTTATAAAAAAAATTAAATAATGTAATAAAACAAAATAAATTTGAAATAAAAGTTAAAAGTTATGTGTCCAATAAATGTAAAATAATTTTTTATCTTGATTTATAATGAATGTGGGTCTTTGATTTTCAACCATCAAACCAATTCCTATTCCTATAGCAATAGATTCAAACCCAAATAAATCTCCAATAACTAAATAAGCACACTAACATTCATATAAGCCTAATGTTCTCGATCCCATTCATATATATATATATATAAATAAATAAGAAATGTATAGTGAACACTATTAAATCTCATTTATATTAATTTTTTAATTAGAAAAAATATATTATTATAATTACACATAAAATATTCTAAATAATATTTAATAATAAACATAAAAGTAAGATATAAATACACCATGTTTACTATATTCTTCAAAGTTATATTAAAATTTATAAAAAAATTAAATAGTGTAATAAAACAAAATAAATTTGAAATAACAGTTAAAAGTTATGTGTCCAACGAAATCTTTCTATATGGATACGATCAATGAAAATATCTGGACGTGGTGAGAATGCTATGCTCGGCGCTGTGGTTCCCTGCTAGAATGCGATACCCCTGGTTGATCTTTCCTTGGTTGCGTGTCTTTCTGTTTTGTGGCGGGTGGCTCCTTTGGTTCTCAGGTGCGTGGGGCTGCTGTGTGTGGAGTGCGGTGTGGGGATTGCTGCGAGGGTTGTTTTTTCTGTGTGTAAAGTTTGCTGTGTGAAGTGTGTGGTGTGGAGTGTGGGGGAGGGTCTGTTGCGGAGTTTTCATGGTGTGGAGTCTTTTGGTGGGGTGTGGTGGTTTGTGGGTTTGGCTTGGGGTGGCGGGTGTGGTTGATGATGGCTGAAGCCTCCGAGAGCTTGGCAATTCCGGGTGTGTCACATCCTCAGGGCTTCGCTAAGGACATGCATGCTTCGTTGATGAATAACTCTTTTGTGGGTGAGAGCTCCAAGCTCAAGAAAGTGAATGGTTGCTTACCGCGGAGTCATGCTCGTTCGGTTTTGGTCATCTCTCCAGAATCGGTGCATGAGGACTTTGCTTATTGGACTCAACACGTTTTGATCTGTAAGTTTTTGGGTATTCGGGCCCCCCTTTCAGCTTTGGAGTCTTGAATGTGCCGTACCTGGTAGATTGAAGGTGACTTTGATATTTTGGTGGCGGGGAATGGATTCTTTATGGTTAATTTTTCTTGCATTTCAGATCGTAATCGGGTTTTTGAGGGGGGGCCGTATTTTTATAATCATGTGGGTTTATTCATGAAACCCTGGCATGGGGGTTTCAATGCGGCTGAGGATATGCCTTCTCGAGTTCCTGTATGGGTTTGTCTGCCATGGCTTCCTTTGGAGTTCTGGAGAGAAGATATTCTGCAACGGATAGCGGCCTTGTTGGGGAAGCCTGCTGCCATTGTTCAGAATACTTTGGATAAAAAGGTATTTTCTTTCGCTCGCATTTGTGTTGAAATTGATTTAAACAATCATTTGCCAGATTCTCTGGAGATCTGTATTGGCTCTGCCTCATGGATTCAACAGTTAGATTATGAGTCCCTTCCTTTCCGTTGTCGGTTTTGTCATGAGTATGGTCACCTTCAGCGTCAGTGTCCTCGGACTTCCAGAACGGTCGGGGTCCCTTCTCCTACATCATCCGGGCCTTCGATGGAAAAGGCAGATAAAAGCAAGGTGTCTATGGCTGAAGGGGGAAAGGTTGAGCAAGGGCCTAATAAGGATGTCTTCTTTCCTGCCAAACCGAAAGTGAAGGGGAGAGGTCAGAAGCGACCCTTTAAAGATAAGCAGAATGAGCAGGGTTTCAATCGCTTTGAGGTTTTGGACAATCAGGCCTTGGAGGAGGGGATTCCTACCGAGATCTTGTCTGGGGATACTGGTATGGATACAGGGCTAGAACAGGCAATTGTTGTTAGGGACTCTTCTCCTCCTTTGGAGGTGGGAGGGTCTGGGCCTGCTGACACTCCGACTGGTTTAAATGATGATATTATTTTAACAGACTTAGCTAAGGAGGCGTTGTCTTCTGGAAAAGGTCGGGGTTCAACTTCTTATCTAGGAGTGCTCCAACGCCCTCTTAAGAAGGGAAATTTTGCTAAGTCTTCTAAAGTTGGTCGCAAGAAGGATGTGGACAAGATTAAATCTACTGGGGAGTTGTTGGTGGAATCGGGCTCTGTTAAGACTTTGGACGCCCACTTTGCCCATCCTTCCCCATGATTATTCTTTCTTGGAATGCAAGGGGGCTGAATAGCGCCTCCCGTAGAAAAGCTATTTAGGATTTGATTGGGGTTCATTCTCCAGATATTTGTTGTGTACAGGAGACTAAGCTTTAGGTGGACTGTATGCTTCAGTATGCTCCTCGTATTTGGTTTTCTAGGCAGTGTCAGTGTATAGGCTCTAGGGGTAATTCTGGAGGTTTGGCACATTTTTGGGATCCTCGTAAGGTTGTTCCTCATTGGTGGATTTCTAGCCATTCCTCTATCTCAATGGTGGCCTCGGTTTTGGACTCTGGTGAGACTATTTTGGTTAGCAATGTGTATGCTCCGGTTGACATCCATGGTAAAAGCCAGCTGTGGGCCCATATCACGTTTGTTAGATCTTGTGCTCCTTTCTTGCCGTGGATCTTAGCTGGTGATTTCAATTCCATCTTGTGCCTGGAAGAGAAAAGAGGTGGATTGCCGAGATTGGGTCTTGCTTCAGATTTGTTCTGGGCTAGTGTGGCTTCTCTTGCTCTTGTTGATGTCAAACCTTCTAATGGCTTATTTACTTGGAATAATAGGCGGAGTGGGTCGGAGGCGATTTCTGAGCGGTTGGACAGGTTTCTTGTTTCTAGTTTTTGGGTTGGGGGCAGTGTGGTTATTGGCTCTGAGATTCTTGATTGGTGTGGCTCTGATCATTGGCCAATTAAGTTTTCAGCTTCTCCTTTCCCTAATCCTAAGAATCCTCCTTTCAAATTTCAGCTTATGTGGCTGCGTGACTCTTCTTTGTATAATCTTGTTGCTCAGTGGTGGCGGGATGGCGCCCCTGCGTATGGTACTGCTATGTACTCTTTTGTTAAGAAGCTGCAATGTGTTAAGTTTCATCTTAAGAGATGGAATAGGCTATGTTTTGGTAACTTTCGTGCTAAGAAAAGGGAAGCGCAGGAGCGTCTTGCTGTCATTACTTGCTAGATTAGGGATCTTGGTTTTTCAGAAGCTCTTGGGCATGTTGAGTCCCAGGCTCTTCAAGCTGTGGAAGAGTGGGAGCTTCGTGAGGAGATTTTCTGGAAACAGAAGGCTCGGATTGACTGGCTTCAAGAGGGAGACAAGAATACTGCCTTCTTTCATCACTCTGTGCAGGCTCGCCGGAATAAGTGTTATATCTCTTCTCTCGTTAACTCTGAAGGATTAGCTATATCCTCACAACAGGCTTTATCTAGAGAAGCTCGCCTGTTCTTCTCTGCTTTGTTTACTGAGGACTCTCTTCCTACTGAGGTTGAGGAAAATAGGATTCTTGCTTGTATTCCTCCTTTGATCTCTGATGAGCTGAATGCTTCTCTCATGCGCCCAATTACTCTGTCTGAAGTGGAAGAGGTTGTGTTTGGGATGAATAAGGGGAAGGCTCCTGGCCCTGATGGGTTCCCAGTTGAATTTTTCTAGGAGTTTTGGGAAATTGTGAAGATGGATTTGTTGGAGGTTGTTTGTGAATCTTTTCATAACAAGCAGATGCTTCGGGCCATGAATGCTACTTTTTTAGTCCTCATTCCTAAGAAGGAGGGTGCTGATAGGTTTGAGCTTTTTCGACCTATTGCACTCTGCAATGTGGTGTATAAGATTATTACAAATTTGATTGCTGAGCGGCTTAAATCTTGCCTGCCCGTTGTTATTTCTGAGGAGCAAGGAGGTTTTGTGGCTGGTCGTCAAATTTTGGATGGGGTGGTGATTTCCTCTGAGGCTATTCATTCCATGGCGATCTCCAAGGAGAAGTCGATGTTCATCAAGCTGGATATGGCAAAAGCTTATGACAGAGTCAAATGGAGTTTTCTTCAAAAGATTTTGTTAGCCTTTGGGTTTTCTCTTGAGTGGGTGAGCTGGACTATGAGCTGTGTGACTTCCTCCTCATTTTCTGTCATTGTGAATGGGGAACCTTCAAAGCTGTTTGGTTCTACTAGGGGCCTTCGTTAGGGGGACCCACTCTCTCCCTATTTGTTTATTATTATGGCTGAGGGGTTGGGTCGCTTTCTTAAATCTCAGGTCTCTCTTGGTGTGATTCATGGTTGGCAGTGGGGGTTGGGTCTGCCTACTCTATCTCACCTCCAGTTTGTGGATGACACCTCTCTTATGGGGTTGGCTCGTATACATGAAGCTGAATCCATTAGGCAAGCTTTGGACATCTACCTCGCAGCTTCGGGTCAGAAAGTTAATGAGTAGAAGTCTTCTATTTTTTTCTTCAATACTCCTTTGGCCATCCAGAGGAGGATTGCTGCTATTTTGAGTTTTTAAATTGGATCTCTCCCCTTTGTCTATCTGGGGATTCCTCTTGCCATTGGTCGTCAACCCAGATCCTCTTGGCAGACGTTGCTTGAGAAGTTGAGGAAGAAGGTAACTCATTGGACTCATCGGTGGTTATCTACTGCTACTAGAGTTACCCTCCTTCAGTCTGTTATCCAGGTCCTTCCCATCTACAGATGTTTTGTTCAATCAGCCCCCATGTATTTCCTTCGCGAATTTGATGCTCTCTCTCGACAATTCCTTTGGAGTGGCAACTTGATGACTTCTAAGTGGAACCTTGTTAATTGGGATTCTGTGTGTAGACCTAAGCAGGAGGGTGGTCTTGGGTTACGTTCTTCTATTTTAAATGGGCAAGTTCTTGCGGCGAAGCTTTACTAGCGCTGGTGTACTAATCAACACCAGCTGTGGGCTCGTGTTCTTAGCTATAAGTATCTTCGTGGTGTTGCTGCTCATGAGGTTCCTCGCTATCCTCTGGAGGGAAGGGGTTCTATGATTTGGTCTACTTTGAAAGTGGGAGCCCAGTTGATTAAGCATGCGCTTTTTTGGATTTGTCATTCGGGATCCCAGGCTCTTTTTTGGTGGGATTCTTGGGATGGTCACCCACCTATTCTCTTTGATTTTCCTCATCTTCAACCCCTCTGTGATTTTTTTACTGCTGCTGGTTGGGACACCATTGAGCATTACAAAAT
Source organism: Sequoia sempervirens (assembly GCA_007258455.2). NCBI lineage: Eukaryota > Viridiplantae > Streptophyta > Pinopsida > Cupressales > Cupressaceae > Sequoia > Sequoia sempervirens. The sequence continues at coordinate 17,250 of VDFB02036827.1, forward strand.
TTTTGAGCATTGCGGCTCTGTTGTTTCTTTCCACTGGAAGCACCTTTCTGAGTGGCCTCCCGGGGGCTCTGCGGAGGACAAGCGGGAGCTTGCTCATCTTTTGGCTTCCCGGGCTTGTAATTCATTAAGGGGACTTGATATTTTAGCTTGGGATAGTCCTGATATGTCTGGGAAATACTCTGTGTCTACTGGCTATAAGCAATTGGGTCGACAGTTGTTTGGGAATATTCAGGTCCCTTGGTGGAAGTATGTTTGGCATAAGTTGTCTTGGCCCAAGTGCAATTTCTTCATGTGGTTGGTGGCTCAAAACCGGTGTCTTACTTGGGATAATTTATGCAAGTGGGGTTTCCAGGGTCCCTCTTTGTGTGTGTTGTGTCGTGAGGCTGCAGAGTGTGCTTCTTATCTCTTCTTCCAATGTTCCTATGCTCAGGAGATTTGGCATTTTTGGTGGCAGGTGTGGAATATGCCCTGTCAGCATGTTTCTTCTTTGGCCGAGTTTGTGGATTGAGGGAGTAGGGCCCATGTCTCTACTTCCTTTCTTCAAGCTGCTTGGGCGATTGGTCCTTCATCATTTGGAACCTTTGGTTGGAGAGGAATCGTCAGATTTTTTAGGATATGATGATGGGGGCCCCTCGCTTGTGGTGGAAAATTTTGCATTATTTGGGAGAAACGATCGTGGCTAAGTGTGATCTGTCTGAGTCAATTGCTCCTTCTGATGTTGGCTGTTTCAACCGCCTTCATCTGCCTCCTTCACATCCGCAGCTTATGCATAACAGGTGTAGGCATCCTACTCCGAAGGTGAATAGGGAGGGAAGATGGTCTCCTCCTCCTCAAGGAATCCTTAAAATTAACACGGATGGCTCTTCTCGTGGAAACCCTGGTCATGCTGGAATTGGTGGTGTTGGTCGGGATAGTTCGGGTGATGTTCAATTTATTTTCTCTATTTATAAGGGTCTTCATACTAATAATCTTATGGAGGCTCAGGCAATTTTACTGGCTGTGGAGCATGGCAGTAAGTTAGGGTGGCGTAGGATTATATGTGAATCGGATTCCTAGGTTGTGGTGAACTTGCTGAACAGGCGGAGGTTAGAGGATGTTAGTTGGCACTTGGCTTTGACTATTGAACAAATTCTCAATCTTTGTGTTTCTCTTGAGTTTGTTACTTTCACTCATATTCCTAGGGAGTGGAATGGTGTTGCTGATTGTTTGGCTAAATGGGCGTCTGACCATATTCATGATTGGAATTTGGTTGATCGGGGTCAATTACCCCCTGATTTGTCTCAACAATTGGACCATTTGGTGGAGCTTGATAAGGCTATGTAATGTTTTGGCCCTGTAATTTTCTCTTGTGATTAATAAATTTTTACCCCTCTTTATGTTAAAAGTTATGTGTCCAACACAAATGTAGTAAAATAATTTTTTTTAGCTAGATTTTATAATAATGGATCGTGCATAATGATAGAATGAACAAGAAAATAAAAAATAAATAGACGAGTTTAAAATGATTTTATCTTGATTTATAA
>VDFB02036828.1:0-15291 GCA_007258455.2 Sequoia sempervirens
AATGAAGGACTGAAAAAGCCTCCAAATTAAGGTGAAGGACTAAGAAGCCTCTTACTGAAACAATGTACCAAGAAAGAAGAGGAACATGTAGAACATCACTGAAGCAAAAATAAGTTGTAGACTATTGTTGAAAGATGATTGTTATGGTGCCAAAATGAATAACCTCCATAAATAGGAATGCAAGAGTGTCCATATGTTAAATGATTCATCTCACTGAAATACATGGGTAACTAGCCACTAATATACATACTTCATCTGACTAATACATATGAACAATAATTGTATACATAGATCACTCCAAACCATGAAACCAAAGAAGCATTAGTACCAATAGTAGAAACCACCCCATAATACTAAAAAGGGAGAGCCAAGACAAGTACACTTGAACTGTGTGAAACCAAGAAATGCATGTTGGAGAAACAACTTGCAAAAAAAAGGGTGTGCAAACTAAGACACACACACAAGGAAAGAATCACTAAGATTCATTGATGTCGTGGAAGGAACACTCACTGGACAAAGGTGTGATGGAAAACCAAAAGAAAACATCAACCCCCCCCATCGCACTTTATATCATAAATTGTAAATACAAAAGGCACAACAGTACATGTGCAAAACCTTCAAAATGTATATACCAAAATGACACTTTATTTTAGTGCATATACAAAAGAAAATGTGCATGAAAAAGATGTCCACAATGCCCAAATAGGATAGAATACTGGAAATACATGAAGAATAGCAAAAAATGAGTCATCCTATCAAGTTTCCAAGAGTTAAGACTACCAAGTAATTCACCAGAGTGTGAAAACACCAAAAATTGAATAAAATGTACTTAGATAAAAATCTTTAAAAAATGTATGGATGGATGCCAAAAGATTTTAAAGACCATCCCAATACTACTGAACTCATGAAAAATAAAGAAATAGGTGAAAACTTATGAACTCAATGCTAAATACAACACATCTAACTTCAATAGGTTGTAGAATAAACCAACAACAAAAATAGGTGATGGGGCCACCCAATAAGACAAATTCACTAGCTATTACTACTGATGTTAGTGAAATATTTGGTGGAATATTCCTTTGCTGTTGGAAAAAAAAGTTGACCCTAGAAAAGCCAACTGCCATAATATGCTAAGAAATATTCTCGTCAGAAAGTCTAAGATTCGTTGGAAAAGGTAGGAAATAAAAGTTTGCTGTAAAATTGGGAACCATCCGGAAAAGGATTATCACTGAAAATTTTGTGGCCAACAGTTTTTGCTCCATCGAGTGGTTTGAAAAGCCGCCAGTTGACATGCCATTAGATGGCTAGGATGTTGGTTGGTAAAGTCGTCGGCTATGGGGAAAAGAACCTTTTTGGTAGAGGGGTGGGGCCTGCAAGCCTACAGGTGCAGGTACTTACGGGTACCCTTAATAAAGGCACCCACACAATGAATTTAAACCACCCCTTTTTATTTTTAAATCTCTACATTTTTTATTTTTTTTGTGAAAACACCAACAGGTTTTTTTTGCATTTTTTTCTTGACCTATGTGCACAAGCCGTATAGGTGTCGTATGACCCTTGTGTAATTTTTTTTCCTCAGTTGCTTCCAAAGGGTAAGGTAGACAAACTTATAGTCAAAATTCATTGAATCAACCTCTTGAATCCAACAACGAGGTTTTTTTGTGCCAAAATGCACCTAAAAGTTTCCCACCTCCAAAAATTGCAAAAAAATAATGGAGAATCTAGATTTGAAGCCCTATAATCCCTGTTGAAGAAAAAACCTCACAATTGGATTTAGGTGGCCTATTTGAAAAATTTTGACTATAAATTTGTCCTATTTTGCCATCAAATGTTTCTGAGGTAAAATTTATGAAGAAAAAAAATCTCATAAATCAAGAAGGGGTTCCTTGAATCCACACTTTGATACCATGTTAGAATTGTGAAAAACACAATCCAAAAGATCAAACAACAAACATAGACACCTTCCACAAAAGAGATCCGCAAACAATATATGCAATATTCCTTGACAAGAAAAAGATACAACAATGAACCTCAAGAATATTCAAGGAAAACATAAGTCCTCAAAGGTTAGGAGTTCCAAAGAAGAAGAGAGAATCTCAAGAGAGATTTGAGTACTATATAGGTGCAAAACCCTAAAAGCATAAATACACTCCTAAGTTTATCTTAAGTGCATGAGAATAAATTAGACTAATAATTAACTAAATATTAAAATTAATTAATAGCTAATGCATGATTACTCTAACATAATACACATGAGAAGCCAAAAAGAATTGGTTTACAACTTGAATTTTTCTAGCTAGAGACAAAAATTTATTTCTCCAAGTACATGGTTTACTTTTTAAATTATTTAAATACCAATTCCACATCTCTGAAAGGTTAAATCTCAACCCAAAGGGGATGCCAAGATCTTGAGTTATTTTTCCATGTTTGTTTTGTTTCCAATCTTTAGGAATCCACTTGGGAGGTGAATCTGATTGCACCATCAAAAATTTAGTTTTATGATGAGCTAACTTTAAACCTGACACTGCACAATAAAGATTAAGGACTCCCATAACATTGTTAATCTCCATTTCAAAATTTTAGATTAAGAGCATACTATTACCAAAAAAATGAGAGTTAATCACCTAAACATTATGGGGAATAAAAATACCTGTAATTAAACTCAATTAGTTACATTTTGTAGTAGATACCCGAGAGCATCATCAACAAAAACATATAAGAATGGGGATAGTGGACAACCTTTTCTAATAGAACATTGTAAAGGAAATACATTAGACAAATCTTTATTAATGACCAATTGAGCATTGACATCCTTGAACAATATTTGAACATGCCTACATAGTTTAGGACCAAAACCCAACCATTGTAACATCTTGAATATAAAGCTCTAACGCATTTTGTAATTTTTTTTTATCAAAATCCAACTTGACCAATAAGGCCTTTTGGCTTGACTATTAAGACCATTCTAAAGTTTACCAAGCAAGGATGAGATTATCCAGATTAAATCTTCCACCAAAAAACCCAATTTATTCTAGCCTGACAATATCTTTTGCCACTGGTTTAATTCTTACAACTATTGCTTTCACTACATGATTTTGTACGAAGTATTAAGTAAGGCGACGAGGTGCCAACCTAAAATAGTATCCTCATTTTTCCCTTCTGGAAGAAGTTTAATTAAGCCTTTATTTATATTAGGCCCTCAAGAGCCATTCTCCAAGGATTCTAAGTAAACCATATAGTAATGTTCTTTAATGTGCTATCACATTTTTTGATAAATTTTCACTTAAATCAAATCAACTCCAGGACTTTTCTTGTGAGGCATAAAAAACACAATATATTATAAATCTTGTATGGAGAGGTTATGGTCTATAACTAGCTATACTTTGAATCAACCTTCTTAGGGATAATGTCTTTAATCATATCTTCGAAAGTTGATTAAGCATCTTGCCAATGAGGATCTTCTCTAAACAACTCCTCATAGTATTTTTAAAATAGTCCTTTAATCTCTTCTTGATTTGGTATGAACCAATCTAGTATTGTCTTGAATAGCTCCAATAAACTCTTTCTTATTCTTATAGTTAATATATTTAAAGGAATATTTGGAGCCTCTATTTCCCTCCTTAACCTAGTGTAACCTGACCCTGAATTTTGCTCCCTACCCCTCATAATTATCCATTTTACAAATTTGAGCTTCCAAGGAAACAACTAAAGTTTGTAAATTCAAATTATGAGGATCAACATTAAGTAATTTCCTAGTAAGTTCCAACTTCCCTTGCAAGGATTTTTGTTTTTGTCTATGTTGCCATGCCAATCTTTTACCAAAGGAATGTAGGAAATCAACACATTTAGTAATATATTTATGCCACCAATGTCTATAGTATTCCCCTTCATTAGGCTTGGGAAAATAACTTCAAAGTCCAACCAAAGCTCCCAAACAAGAAGGATTTTTTTAAATGAGAAACATTCAGTTTGTAAGGTAAACTGGATTCCTCTCTATTTTTTTTTTACTCTTGAAACAGATTAAATGATAGCAAAGTGATTTGAAAGCATTGAAGAGTAATCAACCTTAGTGAAAAGGCCTAAGGGATCTTGAAGAGTAAAGAGGTTTAGGGATATATAAAATCTATCAAGTCTGCTAAGATTTGTTTCATCCATAAATCTGTAATTAGACTAGGTGAACCAATTATTGTCATGGCTAGCCCTTTTATTAAAAATTAGGTCAACAACACCTACTGTATTATGACATAACAACCACTTATCAAATTATTCATTATTCAATTTGATATTACTAAGCAAAATTTGGTCATTATGATGTTCCACCATATTAAAATCATCTCCTAGAACTCAATCTACATTAGGGAGGTTTTTATCCATCTAGTCCCACAAGACACATCTATCTTTAACCAAGTGAGCAACATATTCTTAAAACCCATAGGTTGGCCATTGATAAAAACTAGGTCCCACACACATCTATGTGTAGGGACCTCCCCTTTATTAATGAAAAACCTATAGAACCAAGGAACAAAACCTATGACAACCTCCTACCTTCTCTATGGAACGTATAAATAAAATAAGCATCTCTCCATACATCAGATAGAGAAGCAACAAGGTGAAGACCATTAATTTTAACCTCCTGGAGAAAGATGATATTTGGTTTCCACTTAACAATAGCCTCCTATATTCCATATTTATGGTGAGGGAGAGACATCCCTCTTACATTCCATGACATAATTTTGAAATGCATGATAAAGAAGAGATAGAAGGATCATAGTCTTGTGGGAAAGCTTCAAACTTGTTAACCAATGCTATAGCTGGATCAAAGGAACCCAAATATTTTAAATTAGGTGCATAACTTCCAAATTTATAGTTAAAGTAGGGGGAAGAATGGTGGGAGTCTTGAGACTCCTCATAACCAATCTGAACTATAATAGAGCTTGAAGGTTCTTCTATTTTTCTTCCAATGTTCCAACCATTTGTCATCATATCATCTTTGAGATTTGATTTAGTTGTGTTTTGAAGGTTATTATTTTCTCGAGTTACAAAAGGTGGTTTAGCAAAATCTGGATGAGCTAAACTCTTAGGTGGTGCAGAAGAAGGAAAATTGCTAGAATTAGTTTTTGGTTTGATGGTATTATAACCACGGACTATACAAGTCTATTCCTTCTAGTGGGACAATCTCTAATCAAATGGAATTCTTGATGATAGTAAAAACATGCTTTAGGTTTGTTCAAATACACAACTAGCTAGTAAAATTCAAACCCAGGCCCAATAAGTTTAATATTTTATATCAATTGGTGGTTTAAATCCATTTCCACACACACTCTAGGATGCACTTATAGTCTAGAAAATTTATCTAAGTTATTTTTGCACCAAATAACCTTTCCATGTTGTGAGACAATATCTCGTAGGAATGGTCTAAACACCAACTTCAAAAAATGAAAGCTCCACCCACATGGGATAACAGGATCCATAAGGGCCCTCAAGATGAAAATATAAGGTCCAAGCTTGTAAATAATAGACCTGGCCACATATAACCCAAGTACTATTGCAAGAATGATGGTGTTGTCATTGTTGTCAATAGGAAGTATGTTGCTTGATGTTGTCATTGATGTCAACTATGGGATGAAGATGTTGAGGATATTGAGAAAATTGTGGAAAGTGGAAGTTGTTTGTGCATGTGTAGTTGAGACCTTGAGGAAGTGTTGTGAGTAAATGGAGCTATTCTTTTGTTGCAAAGTGTGGAGATGAATTGGAATGAAGTAATGAGCTGAGTTGATTTCTTTGGTACTTGGTTTCCAAGTTCTTTATAGAAAATTTAATAAATAGAGTAAACTGTGTTGTGAAAATGTTCATAATGTGCTTTGATATTGTGCTTCACATTCTTTTAGTGTTGATGCAATGCTTGTGCAGTTCTTATAGGTTATTAAGGTTTTCATAGGTTGTTATATTCAAAATTTGGGTTTTTAGATCATTGTACAATGTGAGATATTTTCATCAATGTGTAAACCAGTTGTTCAATGATGTTTTCTATTGTGTGAGAGAAATGTATTTTCTCCATGTTTCTCTTCTATTTAGTTTTAGCTTGTGCATATTTGGGAAGTTCTTATAATGTTTTTATCTTTTTGCACGCTCAAGTTTTTACTTGATTTCATGCAATACACTGAGATTTTCATTTATCAATTTGTAATTAAGTGTTATCAGTTGTCTTGAGTTAAGTATTTTTTGATGCAAGCTTGAATGAAGTGTTTGATGTATCTTATGTTGTTTGTGGATTGTTTTGAATCGATTTCATGCAAATTATGTTGTCTAGAACTTTCAGCTTGATCTAAGGAAGTGTGTACTTAATGTCTATGGTGTTTTACACCTTGTGTTTAACACTACATGCGAGGCTTTTGGATGCATGTTGAAGTGTTGGGATCTATTTGGATCCTAATTAAGGTTTTATGTAGGTAACCATTTGCTCCTTTCCACCGTGAGAATGTTTAGGTGCTAACCTATTTCAAATTTGAATGTATAACGACTAATGGATGACATTGGAGAAATTTTTTAAGTTAAAGGTTGATATAAGTATGTATGGTGTTGATGCAAATAGAGAGTACGGAAGAGTAAGAAGCAAAATAGATTTGAAGAGTTATGCGAGTGAAGTGTATGTGATGTGAATTTGAGTAGAGCAGTGAAAACTTCAAGTTAGAGTTCTTGAAGGCGGTGAGTTGAAGGCATCTGAAATCTTTCATGCGAGACTGCAAAAGTGTGCAAGCAATTGTGGTGGACTCCTTTTTGCATTGATAAGTGTTTTCTCTTTGTAACATTAAATTCTTTTATCTTCTTGTATTCTTTCTGTGGTAGTGAGCCCTGACAGTGAGCCTTTTTGGACAGTGTGTCCTATTCTAGGAGTGAGCCCCTTTGTACCAGTTTTCCTACTAATATTGTGAGCTAATTCTCACCATGGTTTTTTCCTCATTGGGTTTTCCACGTAAATCTGGTGTTCTCATGTGTATGGTGTTGTGATTTCAATTTTTGTTATCTAGATTTCATGTTTAATCAATCTAATAAAATAAGGGTTTAATGAATGCATGTGGATCTAATTACTGTTGAGGGTTTAGAAGGTTTAATTTGCTACAACTAATTCAACCACCCTCTCAATTGTATTATTAATTTCAATAATTGGTATCAAAGCAAGGCTCCTTAGAGAAGAGCTTAACTGCTTGAGGTAGATTCAGGATGACAAGCAAGATTGCTTTGGAATATCCTAGATTCGATGGCTCAAATTATGCATTCTAGAAGACAAAGATGGAAGGATATTTGTTTGCTCAGGGATATGAGATTTAGAAGTCTTATCAGACTCCATGCACTCTACCACCAAATGGTCCAAGTAAAAATGCAAAAATCAAGGCACATGAGATCAATGCTAAGGAAAGATTTATTATCGTGAATAGTCTTTCAAATATTGAATTAGTTAAAGTTATGAGTTTGAAGACTACTAAAAAAGTTTGGGATAAGTTACAAAGCATGTATGAAGGAGATCCAAAGGTCAAGAAAGGTTGCAAAACTAGAAGGCGCATTTTGAAATGATGCATATGTTTGAAGATGAAACAATAAAAGGCTACATTCATAGAGTTGATGAATTGGTGAGTAATATGAGAGGTCTTGGTGCAATAGTTATCTAAATTAGTGAAGAAAGTTATTAGATCTCTTCTAGATTGCTACAGTGAAAGGTATCTACTATTGAAGAAATAATTGATTTTGATAATTATTCTAGAGATCACTTGATTGGTACTATGATTGCATTTGAAATGAGAAAAATGAAGAAAGGTATAGAAGTAGAGACTACTTTCAAGGTTGGTAAATCAGAGAAGGTTGAAGATTCAAGTGATGAAGATCTTGATGATTTGGAAGCTAGCTTTGTGAGAAGGATGAAAAAGGGCACTGGTAAGTACAAAGGTAAATTACATTTCAATTTTTTTAGCTATGGTGAGATAGATAATTATGATTCTAGATGTCTAAAGAGACCTATAAACAATACAAATAAGGAAAATAAAGGATAGATGATTAATAAAGCTTACTATGTGAAAAAATATGCTGATATTTCTGATGATGAATTTGATTATGGATACAGCAGCGAATTGCCCCAACCAAAGTTGGCCTGGCATAGGCGATGGAAACAGGCGAAATGGCATCTTTTTCGCCGCGAGATAGGCCATTATAGCCCGGCGCCGTTCGAATCCATGATGGTTGATAAATCAGCGATGTCGGTTTGCCTGGCATTAATCCAGCTTAAAGGTCTGATTTAGCTGGACTGAATGAAATTTTTGCCTGGCTGCAAACAACTGAAAACAGCAGCACCAGTGCCTGGTTATTGCAACCTGAAATCGACCATGATTCGCACCAAACGGAAACATCCATTCAATATGCTGATGTCCGCACCAAATGAGGAAGTTGTTCAATGCCATCTGATATGCCCGCTATTCCAACGGACGAACCACCCGCCACGGTGATAGTTTACCACCTGGCACAAAACATGAGTAGCTTTAAGGGAAAGGAAAGATATTCTATCAGATTTATAGAATTAGTACATACAAATCTTTGTGTTCCTACAAGAGTGAGAAGTGTACAAGGTGATAGGTACTTTATGCTTTTGATTGATGATTACTCTAAAATGGCATGGGTTACTTTTCTTAGAGAGAAATATGAAGCACTACATAAATTTAAGGAATTTAAAGCTATGGTTGAGAATGAAATGGATTTGAAAATAAAATTCTTAAGGCCTGACAGAGGTGGAGAATTCACCTCCAATAAGTTTAACATGTTTTGTGAAGTTCATGGAATAAAGATGCATTTCTCTGCCCTTAGAACTCCTTAGCAGAATGGAGTTGTTGAAAGGAAAAACAAAACTATTCAAGAAGTTGGAAGGACTATGATGAAAGAGGAAAATCTACCACAAGTCTACTAGAGAGAAGCTATTTATACTACTGTTGACATACTTAATAGAGTTCAAGCTAAAGCTAACATCACAAAGACTCCTTATGAACTATGGTATGGAAGGATTCCTACTGTGAAGTACCTTAGAGTGTTCGGAAGAAAATGTTACATCAAAAGAGAAGAAGAAGACTTAGGAAAGTTTGATGCAAGGTCCGACAAAGGTATCTTCCTTGGATATTATATTAGAAGCAAAGCTTACAGATGTTACAACAAAAGGTTGAGAAAGATAGTTGAAAGTGCAAATGTTAAAGTTGATGAAAACTTGTAGAATTCTATTATAGTATATGGATATGTGTCAAATGAAATTGATTGTAGAGAATTAGAAGAAAAATTTGATGAACAAGAAGTGAAAAATAAAGAGGAAGAAGCTTCAAAGAAGACCCCTAAAACCCCTAAGTATGTGCAAAAGAATCAGTATGAAGATCAGATCATTGGAGATAATAGGAAAGGTGTATTGATAAGAAGCAAAGCTGCTGAAGTTTAGGTAAATTTATGTTTACTTTCTAAAATAGAACCTAAATGAGTGAGTGAAGCATGTCAGGATGAACATTGGATGAAGGCAATGGAAGAAGAAATTATGAAAATAAAGAAAAATCGAACTTGGGAATTGGTCCCTAGACTAGTAAACAAGAACATAATTGGAACTAAATGGGTATTCAAGAACAAGCTGGATGAGAATGGAGAAGTAGTAAGAAACAAGGAAATACTTTTGTGTAAGGGTTATTAACAAGTAGAAGGCATATATTTTGAGGATACTTTTACTCCTATGGCTAGGATGGAAGCTATTAAAATGTTTTTGGCATTTGCAACACACAAATATTTTAAGGTCTATCTGATGGATGTGAAGTTTGCTTTTCTAAATGGTGAATTGGAAGAAGAGGTTTATATGGAACAATTAGAAGGTTTTTAGTTATCAGATCAACCAAACATGGTATGCAAGTTGAAGAAGGCTCTATATGGTTTGAAGCAAGCTCCCAGAGCTATGTATGCAAGTTTAGATAGGTACTTGATACAACAAGGGATCCGTAGATAGTAATCTTTACTTTAATTTTGAGGAAGATAATATCCTAATAGTAGTTCTATATGTGGATGATATTTTCTTTGGTGGAAATGAGGCTATGTGTAAGAAATTTGCTGAAGAAATGCATAAAGAAATTGAAATGTCAATGTTCGGGAAGATGAATTTCTTTCTTGGGCTATAGATCAATCAAATTGATAAAGGGATTTTCATTTCACAGTCTAAGTATGCCAAAGATATGTTGAAGAAATTTGGAATGGATGACTCCAAACTAGTATGTACTCCTATGGTAATTGGTTGTAATTTGAGAAAATATGATGATTCACCTAAGGATTATTAGAGCAAGTATAGATCTATGATTGGTGGGCTGCTATATTTAACTACTACTAGACTAGATATCATGCATGTAGTTTGTCTTGTTGCTAGATTTCAAGAAGGTCCTAAAGAAACACATGTTATAATGGTGAAAAGGATATTCATACATTTAAGAGGCATACTGAATTATGGTTTGTTGTATCCTAAGTATATTGATTTCACATTAAATGCTTATACATATGTAGATCGGGTTGGTTGTGTTGATGATAGGAAAAGTATAAGTGGTGGTACATTCTTTCTTGGATGTAGATTGGTGTCATGGCTGAGCAAGAAACAAGATTTAGTTTATTTATCCACTGCAGAGGTTGAGTATATTACAGTAGTCACATGTTGTTCATAGGTATTATGGATGAGACAAACATTGAAAGATATCAGAGTTGTATATGATGAACATATATCTATCTTCTGTAATAATATAAGTGTAATACATATTTCAAAGAATCCAGTGATGCATTCAAGGACAAAGCATATATCTATTAGATATCACTTTTTGAGAGAGAAGGTAATGGAGAATGAATTCAAGCTTGAGTATGTTCCTGCAAAGGATCAGATTGTTGATATATTTACTAAGGCTCTTCCTAAGGATACTTTTGTGTATCTTCGGGAGAAGTTGGGTATATTGCCCCTCCTTTCTTGAAATAGATGCATATAGAGGTGCATTAGTCAAGTAGATCTATGGATCTATCTCATTTCTAGACTGATGTTGGTGGCCACCTCTTAGGGGGAGTAGGTAGTGTCATGTGTTGTCATTGCGTTGCTAATTTAGTTGGGTGTACTCCTAAGGGAGTGTATTCAAAGTAGATAATTTTGGTTCAGTGTCAAAGAGGGAGGAAAATGCAAAATATTTTATCCTTTTCTAGTGATGTCAAAGGGGGAGAAAAGAATCATGTGAAAAAGTAGAGAAAGTTGTTGACAGGAAGAAAGAGACTCCTGTAAGGGGGAGAAGTTTCAGGAATGTTGTGTAGGCTATTTATCTATCAAAAAATAGGAGAGAATGTTCAAAGCTATTGTGTGGTCTTTGGTGGCTTTTCACATATTTTGTTGCCATTAATGAAAAAGGGGTGAGATTGTTGCAAGAATAATGGCGTTGACATTGATTTCAAGAGGAAGTCTATTGATTGGTGTTGTCATTGATGTCAACTATGGGATGAAGATGTTGAGGATATTGAGAAAATTGTGGAAAAGAGGAAAACTATTTTTGCATGTGTAGTTGATACCTCGAGGAAGTATTGTGAGTACATGGAGCTATTATTTTTTTGGAGAGTCTAAATATGAGTTGGAATGAAGTAGTGAGTTGAGTTGATGTCTCTAGTACTTGGTTTCAAAGTGCTTTTGAGAAAATTTAATAAACATAGTAAACTGTGTTCTGCAAATGTTTATAATGTGCTATGATATTGTGCTTCACATTCTTTCAGTGTTGATGATATTCCTATGCAGTTCATACACGTTATTTAAGGTTTGCAGATGTTTCTATATTCAAAATTTTGGCTTTTGGATTGTTGTACAGTGCGAGATATTTTCACCAATGTGTGAACTAGTTGTTCAGTGATATTTTCTATGGTCTGGGAGAAATGTATTTGCTTTGTGTCTCTCCACTATTTGTTTTCAAGTTGTGAAAATTGGGGAAGTTGCTTATAATGTTTTTATTTTTCTGCGTTCAAGTTTTTGCTTGATTTGGTGTAGTACACTGAGAGTTTCATTTATTAGTTTACAATTAAGGGTTATCAGTTGTCCTGAGTTAAAGTATTTGTTGATGTGATCTTGAATGAAGTGTTCGATGTATCTTATGTAGTTTGTGGATTGTTTTGTATTAATTTCAAGTGAATTATGTTGTTTGGAACTTTTGGATTGATCTAAGTGAACCGTAGATTTTTGGCACCCTCGGTCTTTCTAGCACTTATAGGGTTTTTCACCTAAAAGGAGAAAGTAGGGCCAAAAGATCTAGCTAGGTTTAGTCAAATTATGCAATGTGTGATGTTATTTGAACTAAATGGAATGATCTAAGTGTATTTATATGAAGTAATTGATTGATTATGTGTGCAAAACCTAAGATTTATGCAATGTTGGAAAACACAATGTGATATGCAAATAATGAACTATGAATGAACAAATGCAAAATATAAGAGAAAAGGGTTGAATCAAAGTGCACCTGGATAGGAATTGGAGAATATGGAATCTTCTGAATGCTGTCTGAAATCATAGAAAATCACCAGTGGGACTCATTCACCACTGATGGCGAATCAGTCTTGCTTCTAATGAAAACTATTGGGAATAGGTTTCTGAGTGTCAGGATTCAGAATCTGAAAAAACCTAGATTTCCAGCCTTAAGGTGGGACTCATTCGCCACTGATGGAAAATAAGTCCTCTCCCAAAATTTTGAGAAATCATGGAACAATTCTGTAGCACCAGATCTGAGGTTGTCTACTTGTCAGGTTGCCAAAGTCAAATCTGTAGAAAACAGACAAAATGTCTTCTCTAAGCTTGAAATAGGATGTTGTTGACTTGAAACACTTTGTTGACTTCTTGTCCACTTTTCAACACCTAAATTATTGTCAAACCTGCATACAAAATTCTACAAACACACATGCAAAAGGGGAAAAATGGTTAAGGGTTAGGTTATCGGGATTTGCCTTGGTCAAATCAGACTTTGGTAATCAAACCCTTAATGAAATAATGAAATGAAGTCCAGAATGATAAACAAATAACATGCAAATGCTATCAACTTACCAAACCCTTGTTGAAGAAAATCTGAAGATATGTCAACAAATGCTCTTGAATGCTTGATTGATTCTTGATTATAGGATGAAAAGTGCTCAAATGTAAATTGGATGCTTGAATGAGTTAGAATATTGTAGGAGATGTAAAATGAGGAGAAAAACACTTATTTATAAATTCCTGTGCCTTAGTAACCCATTGATACCTCATCACAGGTCGACATCAAGTAATTTAGAATAAAAATATGAAAGGGAATTTGAAATATTTTGAATTTGGAGCCAAGAGGGTCTCATTCACCACCCATTGTGAATGGGTCCCACCTTAGGTTTGAAAATGGGTGTCGGGAATTAAGTCACATTTAATGTTATTTGTTGGGTTTACATTCAAAAATACACTTAATTAAGCCTTATAAGGGCATAAAGGGGTCAAATAAAGAATAAGAAAGGTGTAAATAGTGAAGTTATGCCTAGAAATGCGTAAAATCTTGTTACAAGACTTTACAACACTTCAAAGTAGGACTTGATAAGTGATGAAAAGGTTATTTTTAGGTGAATTGTAATGAATAAATTCTAGAAATGTGTAGAAATGTTTTACAACACTTCACAACACCTTCACAAGATGTCATAATTTGAATTTTAAGGACTTATTGTGAATGTTCAAATCACATTGCATCAATAAATCAAAGAAAAATAGACCAAGCATCGTCAAGAAAGACCTAAAAGGCCATCAAAATGACAAGGGGGCATTTTTCTATGGCACACTAAGGAAGCATGTACTTAATGTCTATGGTGTTTTGCATGGGTGTTGGCCGAACTTTTGTTTAACACTACATGTGAGGCTTGTGGAAGCATGTTGAAGTGTGTTAGGATCTATTTGGGTCCTAATTAAGGATTTATGTAGCTCGCCTTTCATTCCTTTCCACCATGGGAATTTTTAGGTGTCGACCTATTTCAAATTCAAATATATAATGGCTAATGGCTGACATTGGAGAAATTTTTTAAGTTATATTTTGATATAAGTATGTATGGTGTTGATGTAAGTAGAGAGTCAGAAAGAGTAAGAAGAAATATATATGTGAAGAGTGATGTGAGTGAAGTGTGTGTGCTACGAATTTGAGCAAAGCAGTGCAAGCTTCAACTTAGGGTTCCTAAAGGAAGTGAGTTGAAGGCATATGAAATATTTCATATGAGACTATGAAAGTGTGCGAGCAATTCTGGTGGACTCTTTGTTGCATTGAGAAATATTTTCTCTGTGTAACAATCTTGTTCTATCTTCTTGTATTCTTTCAGTGGCAGTGAGCCTTTTTAGATAGACTCATGTCCTATTTTGGCAATAAGCCCCTTTGTACCAGTTTTGCTATTACTTATATTGTGAGATAATCCTCACCATGGTTTTTCCATCATTGGGTTTTCCATGCAAATATGGCGTTCTCATGTGTATGGTATTGTGATTTTAGCTTATGTTATTTGCATTTCATGTGTAATCAAGCTAACATAATAAGGATTTAATGAATGCTTGTGGATCTAATTACTGTTGAGGGTTTTGAAGGTTTAATTTGCTACAATTGATTCAACCCCCCTCTCAGTTGTCTTGTTTATTTCAACAAGTATCATGTTGCAGAACTACTTCGGCATGCTCAATAAATTTAAATTTTTAAGAAACATACCCTTTCCCTAACCACCTCATTGTTTCTATTTCCAAACCCCTATTTTCCTAGTTTAATTTTGCTCATTTGAAAAAGTCTAATTTAGAAGGAATGCCTCTCAAAAAGAACAAAATAACATATATGTGTTGACATTTTGTGATGAAATCCATAACATCCTTTGGAAGCATAAATTCTAAGGTTTTACCTATTTCCTCATTACCTTGTTTATCCATTAATCTGACCTCCTTTCCCTCATCTTCTTTAGTATGGTTGAATGCTTTAATAGAAAACCATCCATTCTCTACGCCATTCTCAATAGGCTCTTTCTCACCATTTTATTTCATGCCTTCAACCTTGATGGAATGTTTTCCATAGTTTCTTGCTTCTACTTTGAGCCTCATTATGACACTCATACACGACAGCTTCAATGATAGCTATAGGAAATACTCAAGGGTACAAAATACCTTTGCACCCTCATTTCATCACTCTTTTTTCACCTCACAAACTTATAATGGTAATTAAGATTCAATAACCTCCATGCAACCTCCAGACAACAACA
>VDFB02036830.1:0-20996 GCA_007258455.2 Sequoia sempervirens
GCTTGGCTTCAAATCTAAGTTTTTTGTTAGTAAATGTTTATGGACTAAACAATTGTATAGAAATGGAAATTATGGTGTGAATTAGATAATGTATGCAACAATCCTTCTTTTGATTTTTGTTTACTTGGGGAGGATTTCAATGCAATATTAAATCCTTCAGACAAAATGGGTGGCATCAGCAAAAAATTGCAATCACAATTAGATTTTGAGCATTTTATAGAAAGAAACATGTTGTTTGAGATTCAAATGGGGAATGGGTAATTTACCTAGACAAATAGGAGGTCGAGGTACACTATCATTGCAAAAAAACTTGATAGGTTCCTATTCAACAAGGATCTAAGCATTTTTCCTTTTGCTATGGAAAGAAAGATTATGCCTGTTGGGGATCAGATCATTTCCCAGAGGCTTTGGATATTGTTAGGTAGAGGTTCTTAGCTAGATGCCCCTTCAAATTTGAAAACATTTGGTTTAAGGATGCAAACTTCCTACACCTCATTAAGCAATGTTAGATAGAGTGTAACCCCAACATATCAAAGATTTTTAACATAGCAAAAAAATTGAAGGACCTAGTCAAACAAAACTTGAAAAGATGTAATAAAGAATGCTTCAAGAATATCTTTGAAGTGAAAAGAGAAATAGAGGAATCCCTAAAGATGTTATCAGAAAAAGTAATAAACAATGGCATGGACAATCATATCTTCCTAGAAGAAAAGGAACTATTAAATAAAATAAGCAACATTCTAGCGAAGGAGGAGATTTTCTAGAGATAAAATTCTAGAGAGTTGTGGCTAAAGGCTGGGGACATAAACACAAAATATTTCCATAATTCCACTAAACTCTACAAAGAAATCAATAGGATAACAAATATAAAAACCACAGACAATAGAACTCTTGATAAGATTGAAGATGTAAAGGTGGCCACAATCGAGTACTTTTAGAATTTGTTAAATGATTGGTCAAGTTCTAGACTATGTGATCAATAGGAGTTAATAGGTTGCATTTTGAGTTGTATTTCAGAAGCACAAAATGTCATGTTGAATAAAAATTTACTGAGAAAGAATTAAAAGAAGTGTTGTTTTAGCTTCACTCAGATAAAGCTCTTGGGCCGGATAGATTCCCTATGGATTTTTTTAGAAGTGTTGGGACATTGTTGGATTGGAAGTAACTAAAGTGATTGAAGACTCTTGTAAATCCGGAAAGGTTCTCAAGGAAATAAATAATACCTTCATTGCTATAATCCCCAAGAAGAGAAAACTAGAATCACTGGAAAAATATAGGCCCATTGATCTTTGCAACACTATATATAATATTCTTGCAAAAGTTGTGGCCAATGGGATTAATAAGATTCTTTCGAACATCATATCATAGGAACAAATTGGGTTTTTTCCTAGAAGATCAATCTTTAAGATGGTGTAATTACTTCACAGGAGGCAATTCATTCAATTCAAAAAACAAGGAAATAGGAAATGCTAATCAAATTGGGCATAAGTAAGCCTTATGACCATGTAAATTGGAGGTTCTTATTTAAAGTGTTGGAAGCATTCAGTTTGAGCAAAAATTGGTTTGATTAGATTTTTGGTTGGGTGGCATGTCCCCAATATTTTTTTTTACTGTATGGGTCCCCAAAAGGATTCTTCCATGCATCTCATGGGATATGACAAGGGGATTCTATTTCCCCCTTCCTATTTATAATAATGGTAAAGGCTCTTGGACAATCGATTTCCAATGCTTGGCGAAGTGGGAAGGTGGTCAAATTATAGGTAACAAGTGGTCTACCTAAGATCACACATCAGTAATTTGTTGATCATATGATGCTATTTGGATTAGCTTAGGAAAAGGAAGCTAGGAACTTCAAAGAAATTTTGAAGAAATATTTTGTGACTTCAGGTCAAGAAGTTAACTTGAAAAAATCTAAAGTCTTCTTCTTCAATACAACTGAAAAGGAGCCACAGTTATTAAGAATACTGAAATTTAGGAAGGATAAACACCCTTGCAAGTATTTGGGCTTGCCTCTAGCCAAAGGGACTCAAACTAGGAATATTTGGGACTCCTTAATGGAGAAGGTAAAGAATAAGATAGCCTCTTGGAAGTGTCATTGGTTGTCCTAGGCTAGTTGACTCATGATGTTGAAGTTGATTATCGCTGCCCTGCCAACCTTCAAGATCTCTTTCCTTCCCTTATCAACAGGGGCTTTCAAAGATCTAAACTAGAAGATGAAGAATTTTTTTTGGCAAGGAAACTCTAATTAGCACAAATACCCACTAGTGAAATGGAAGAAGATGTGCAAGTGGAAGGAAGTTGATGGGGTTCAACTAAAGAATAGTTTACTTCTCCAAAATAAGGTGTTAGGGGAAAAATTGGTGTGGGAATTGCACTAAAAGGATTTAAAATGGGAAAAAATCCTAAGAGAAAAATACCTTGATGGAGGAAAAAAGTCTATTTACCTTGCGAGTTCTCCCCAATGGATCTAGGATCTAGAATTTCCTGTGCAGTTATAGAGACTTTGTAGAAAACTATCTAACCAAGGAAATTAAAGATTTGAGTTCCACATCCTTTTAGGAAGACTCCTAGGAGAGGTTTCCTAAAATTGTTGATAGTGTGGAGTTGGAAAATTTCAAAGAAGTAATAAAATAGGTATGGGGGATAAGGTAAGAGACTATATGGTGGTTTTTCTTCAAAATGGGGGATTGAAGTTTCAATGGAAGAGCTTGTAGGGCCTTGGTCTGGATGAGGTGAAAGTAAGTGGGTATGAAGAAGCATTGAGAAATCAAGGAGTATCTATCAGATACGATCATGACATGTTATAGTGGAATTCTTCCCAAAGCAGAAATTATAGTGTAAAGAAAGGTTATAAAGTGTTAACTGATAGTGGCATGGGTACCACTAGGCTTCCTAACAAGTTGTGTTGGAATTTAACATGCCTCCCAAAGGCTAGTATGCTCACCTGGGTGGCTACTCAAGGGTGTGTTCTTACATGGTAGATTATACAAAAGGGTTTTAATGGCCCCTCCAAATGTAGCTTATGCAAACAGGCCAAAGAGGATGGGGATCACCTTTTCTTGAATTTTCCATATACACTCAGATGTTGGAAATGGTTGTGTGCAAGACTTCAATGGAAAGTTTCCTTTCCAAACAAGCTCCTAGATATGTTAAACAATAGTCCTTTCTTGTACAAGAAAGATTTATGCAATAATATTTGGATTGTAAGCCCCCTTACTAATATGGGAGATTTGGAAAGAATGGAATTGGTGCATCTTTCAAGAGAAAGAAATACCAGTAAAAGCATTGTAGAGAAAAGTAGAGGCAAGTTTAGTTGAGGTAGTAAATGCTAGAATCTCATATATGGGCTCCAAAGAGGTCAACTTTTCAGAGTAGGATGCTAAGATGAGATGCACTTGGCACAATTTGGCGATTTCCCCATAAATCAGAGTGGGTGGCTTCAAGACCATTGGGGATAAAAGAAAAATCTGTTGGTCCCCACTAGATGTTGGATGGTACAAAATCAACTTTGATGGGGCGTCTAGGGGTGACCCGAGCATCTCTAGGGCTAGATGCATTGTTAGGCATTGGAGTAGAAGTGTCCTAGGTAAGATAGATATACCCTTACCAATAGGAACAAATAACGCGGCTAAGATGCAAGCGGTGATTCTTGGCCTCAACCTATGTGAAGAATTAAAGTTGAAGAAGTTTGCAATGGAAGGCGATTCATTGTTGGTAACCAATGCACTTAGAACTCAAAAAATGATGAATTAGAAATTGGAAGCTAAGTTAGAGATGGAACTTGGTTTGTTGGAGAGCTCTAAGATGGTAACATTGAATCACATATTCAGGGAAGGAAATGCTAAAGCCGACTTGCTCTCTAATTTGGGAGTAGATGGTATCTCACTAAAAGAAGTCAATATATAAGTCTACAAGGTAGATTTGTGGGTGGATGGGAGGGAACCTTTCCACACATTATGTTGTGGAAAGGCCAAGGATTAGCAGTTGTGGGTGGTGATGAAATCATAATGGTTGGTGGATAATTTTGGCTATTGCCTCTATGGAATTATTGATGCTAGTTACTTTCCATCTCAATGATACTGGTTCTAGCATGGGGTGCTAAGATGGAGCTTGATTCGTAGATGGTGGAGGAAAGTTGCCTCAATGGCTACATAAAATTCAACTGTCTTTTCACCACCATAATGAGGGTGTAAGGTGTTTTACAAATCCCACACTTGGAAGATTGGGCTATCACTTTAGATCCATCTTTAGAACTTGATTTGATGGTTCGTATGTACAAGCTAGTGGTTCCACAACAAAGATGGACTAGTTCACTACATGACATGTTCAATAATTTCTAGAACAATAATGGTTTGATGGGTGAATGCTCCAAATTCGTAGTGTGAATGTCGACATAGACATTGAAAAATATTGGATTAGACACTCCAATTTAGTTGGACAGTTTCATGCATCATATGGCATTTAGAGGGAGGTCACAGATCAATGCCTTAAGTGGATCCTTAAAAAATATGACCCTCTCCTTTTTGTTGTTGTGAAAATGATCTTAGGAAAGGGTTTCGTAAGGAACCATGAAACTTTTAGGGTGGACACAAGCATAACTTCCCGGTTCCTAACGATAGTGTTGGAAATAAGGATGGCAAAAAGGGATGTGGAAGTGTTGGTGAGGAAACTCTTTTATTCAGACTTGCTTGTGGGCTTAGAGAAAATTCTTCACCTTGCATCTCCTGGCATGGGGGTGTCGCATCCCATATATTTTCTCTCATATTATGTGTCGGGTGAGGTAGTCAAATACTACCCATTCATATTTGATCTAAAAGGGCTAGCACTGGTGCAACATAAGCAACTGGTGACGGTTGGAGTAGATTACCTTCACAGGGTGTTGAATCTTTCTCGGTCTTTCAGCCGCAGAAGGGTTCCTGATTTCAAGATCTTTGAGGTTGCTAATGGATTACTTGGCTAGGTTTAACTCTTTAGCTTGTGGGAAAGTTTAATTTTCTAATGTTTATGTTAATAGGTCAAAATCTCTAGTTTTTGTTGGTGGATCCTTTGTTTGGTCATTAATGTATATGGGCTCTAGGCTCTTATGGGAAATTTTTTATTATATGTTCCCATGTTTTGCTTCAGTTTGGGCAATGAAACAGTGTAAATGGTTGGTCGACCCTGTTTGGTCATATATTTTAGCTTACATAACGTGGTTGGGTCTCTAGTGTAGTTGGGCTGGTTGGATGTTTTCTCAAGATGGACACTTTGTAAATTTTTTGCTATATCAATACAATACAACTCTTATGTATCAAAGAAAAAAAATTACAAATATAAAAAAAAAAAAATCTCTTTATCAACTATATAGATAATAAATTTATTTATGTTTATTACTAGAAAATTTATTATTTATTTTTTCAATATAACAATATCAAATTTTAAAAATATATGCTAAAGCCTACAAATAAAACTATGAAAAAATAATATGTAAATTTTTAATACAATTTTCAAAATAAAAACAAAATAAAATAATTATATGTGTATGTGTGTGTATATATAGATATATATATGTATATATAATAAACTGGTTCTTTACCTTTTTTTGACAACATTTGTACATCAAAATAATAGTGTCAATATTTAATACTTTACATAATATTAATAATATTGTATAATAATAAAACCTAAATTTAAAAAAACAAAAATAAAAAATAAAAAATTACATACAGAAATTTAAAAAGTTATATAAATTTTATGTACATATATATGTAACTAATATATTTTATCTACATTATTTTAAACATATATAAAAAATTATATGTGTATGTGTATGTGTATGTCTATGTGTATTAATTATTTTATATAACATATACATGTAAGTAATATTATTTTTATATAGCTTTATTTATTATCTATATATATATTAAATAAAATATTTTTTATGAAATTTATTTATTTATATATTTTTATAAAAAAATAGCTTTATCTCGTGTGTGTGTGCATACATATATGTGTGTGTGTGTGTGTATCATGTGTGTACATATATATGTGTGTGTGTGTATATGTGTGTGTGTATGTGTGTGTGTGTGTGTGTATATATATATTTATTTATTTTTAAAAAAATTATGAAATTTATTTATTTATATATTTTCATAAAAAATTAATAGATTTATCTCAAAAAATATGTATAATATTTGAAATATTTTTTCTTAAATATAAATACATTAATTTTATTTTATTATTTTAAAAATGTAATGACAACAATGTTGATATTTATCTTTATTTTTTGTTTTTATTTTGTATCCTCATTTTATAATTAACAAATAATTATATATTATATTCTTCCACTAGCAATTCTAATCATTCATTTTAAGGTGAAAAAGATATGTCATTTAACAAAACAAAAGATGCAATTGCAAAGAGATTTTTATTGGAGATACTTTTGACTAATTAATTTATGGTAAGTCACAAAAGAGTTTGTCCTGTTTTAATGTTTTTATCCCTATGGTTGTACACTAAAGAGTATGTTGATGAATATCAAACAAGAGAAAAGAATAGAGAGAAAAAAAACTTGAAGTAAAATGAGAATTTCATGAGGAATGGAAAGTAAAGTTTAAGTGGCTGAAATGTACTATATATGAAGGAAAAAAAGTTATGAAATGCATATATTGTGAAACACATAATGTAGCTAGACCATGGGGAGTAGGTAATGGTTGCACTAATTTACAACATGATTCATTAGTTACTCATGCCAACTCAAACATTCATAATATTTCACTAGCTAAATGGACATGTGGGAATGAAAAGAAAGAAAAACCTATTATAGAACATATAGCAAATATTGATGACATTAACAAGGAAAGAGCCATCACAACTATGAAATTAGTTGTTTGTATGGTTCAAGAGGATTTACCCCTTTCAAAATATGAATCACTTTGCTCTCTTAAAATGACATTACAGTTACCAAAGATGCCAAAGAATAAGGACTACAATTCATACACAAATTAGATGGTTACAAATAAATTTCTTTTTGCTATATTTAAGTATCTTGAAGAGGTACAAACTGCTAGAATGTTGGATAGTCCTTTTTTCTCTTTGATGTTGGATGAAAGTAGAGATCGCAGTTTAGAGAAGCATATTATGGTCTATGCAACTTTTTTAGACTCATAAATGTTTGTGATGGAAAAGGAAAAACAATTTATGATGCAATCAATGTTTTATAGGAAGAAAGGGGCTTTCAAATACACACTTAATAGTTGTTTCCACATATGGTGCTTCATCCATTGTTGGTAGTGAAAATGGATTTGTTTCTTTTATGAAAAAATATGTTCCTAATCTTGTAGTTGTTCACTACATTGCTCAACATGAAGCTTTAGCTGCATCAGATGCTTCCAAAAAAACTCATGAATTCTTATTTATTGAGAAATTAGCAAATAAGGTGTATTCTTAGGTACAAAATTCTACTTAAAGAAACAAGGAACTCATTTTTTTACAAGAATTCATGCAACTTGAAACTCTTCAAGCTCTTCAAATTCATGGAGTTAGATGGCTTTCAAGAGGACAAGTTATTGAAAGGCTTGTTGTATTGATGCCTCCTATATTGACTTAATGGAAAAATGAGAAGAGAGAGCCATGGTATGATAAGGAAAGAATATTTTTCAGTTCAATTTTGTTTACACATGCTTGCAGATATAATGCTTATGTTGAACAAGTTGAATAGAAAATTTCAAGAATAGTATGTTGATGCTACATCATTAGGGGCATCTATTGATAATACTATACACACTTTAAGCAGGTGGTTTATGAGAAGTGATACATTTACTGATGGTACCTATTACTTATCTAAATTCTTGGACGCCTCTAAATATGGTTATTTAGATATTACTAATAAAGAGGTCATTGTTCACAGGCATGAATTGCGGTTTGTGGAAATTTCACATGCACATGGTGATTATGTTGATTCACAAAAACAATCACTAAAACCTTGCATTGATGGTTCATTAGAGATTTGTAAACAACTTCCAAAAGAATATGTTCAAGCACATATAGATTGTTTGAATGGAAGATTTCCTGATCTTGTGTTTTTCAACTCTGTAAAGTTGTTTAGTCCTTGTCATTATCTAAAGGATGCTCGTGCTAGAGAAGATAATTCAAAGCATTGGCTTGATAATCCTTTTCAACACATTCAACATACTTTATGTGAGGGAGAAGAAAATGAAACATATTTAATGTTGAAGCTTGTAAACAAGAGTTGCATATATTTGCTGATACTCTTTGTCTTAGTTGTAAGGGATTATCAATGAAGAAATCTTGGAGGGTTTTTTGTGTCACAGACTCACATACAAGTTTTCCAAACATGACAAACTATGGCAAACAATCCTTACTATCTAGCAAGTACAGTGGCATGTGAAAGAGGATTTTCAAGGGAAAACATAATAAAAGATATCCAACAAACAACTCTAACATTAGATATATTGGATGCTTTGATGAGAGTATCTCTAACAATGCTTGATGTATGAGCAATGGAATGGAGAAAAGTGTATGAAATTCAGAAAGATGCCAAACAAAGAAGAATTTAAAATGTTTTAAAAGTCATTTTTTTTGTTCACATTTGTAATGGTGATGTATCCCATATGAGGAAGAACATACCAGTTCATTATGATTCATTAGTTTCATTTTAATGTCAGTATGCTACAAGTTCTATGCTAATACTATCATAAATCAAATTTATAATAGACTGTGAGGTTTTTTAAATTTGAGATGAATGGACAGTTTAGGTGAAAAATTTGTCATCTTTTTTGACCTATTCCAAGAGATGGTCACCTAGGTATTGGCAGTGCTTCTATGCCAGAGAGAAGGCATGTACCTTATGCTGAAAATGTTCCTATCCCTTGCCTATTAGTGCCTTACTATATAAAATTTCACTTATAAAATTTCACTTGCAATAAAAAAATAATTGTCATGTGAAACGAAATAATGAAGACTAAACTATAAAAAAAAAAAATCATGATGGGCAAGGTGGACCATCAAATTTAAGCACTGAGTGGAACAAACTGTATTTGGAAATCTCCTAAAAAGTGTGATTTTCTATTATCAAATATTCCCATCATTACTTCTATATAATATGTATGACTCGACATCTAGTGTATAATAAAACATCCTGAAATAAATTTTCACTCAGATTGTTTGATAATAATCAAACATAGGGGATTTGTAGTGTTAGAAATATTGGTATAGGAAGTGTTGGAGAAATAATGTAACTTTCTACTGGCTTGAACTTCTTAAATTCTTGATAGTTATGTGATCAACACACTGTCATTTCATAGGAATACATGTGAAGCCAAAAACCTTCTTTGAGAAAAGCCAACAACAATTCTTCAACGTCAGCTTTAGGCTTTAGTTTTCTCGGCATCAATAAAATTTGTCTTACCATTAAAGGAAGCATGAATCTAATGAGGCTTAATTTGAATTTTTGCTAGACTCTATGTTTCTTCATCATCTAAAGTTGAAGCATAGAATGTGATTTGTGGAGCCTCTTTTGTTCCCACATTGATCGGCATAGCCTCTTTGGATGCGTCTTTCTTTTACTATTTTATAATAAAAAGTGTCACGGTGTGGTTTTGACATCTTATAGTGATTTTCATTCTCTCTTTTACAACTGGAGGATTTGAGCTTCTTGTTGAAAATTTGGTTGATTTCTTTCCAAAGAGAGATTTCAATCTTGAACTAGTTTTGATTATGGAGGAATGATATTTTTTTTGTGATAAAATTGAATAAATAACCATCAATTGTAAAATTGAGTAATTGGGAAGAAATTTCACAACCTTCTACATATTATACCATTGGAAGGACCTCTCCAAGAGTTTATCCAGCATTTTATACATAAAAATTATATTTAACTATTCAACCATGTTTGTCACAAATTAAAATGTGTTAAAAATAAAAATTTCCTCTAAATTTTAGTTAATTCCCAATGTTGTGCAAATTTGCACTCCTAAAATATATGTTTAATATGGTATGGCTGAAACAATAGAGGCATTGCAAAGGTTGTATTTGAAGAAATTTAATCCTGTCAACCATGATGGTTTGTAATGAAACAAATTTACAAGAAAATATTTGACAAATAGAATTAACTTTGAACAACTGGTGTTAAAGTTGTTAAATAGTGTTGTGTGATTATTCATTGTAGCAGATACAATATAATGTTTTTGATAAGATAAGAAACATTTATAGGGTGTTGTACCCTTTGCATAGAGAGCCTAGAGGTCCAAAGGAAGCTAGTTCAAACCAACTAAACTAGAAGGGAAACAAATAGAGACAGCTGACCGAAAGCTATATCTAACAAAAAAAATAAACATTACACAACCCCAGAAGAGGGGACCAATATAACTCCCTAAACCTGAGGCCACGTAGAGGAAACAAATATGGGGAGTCCCTTCTTCTTCCTTAGCACAACCAACTAGGAAGGCTCAAAATTGAAATCCACTAAGAAAGGTGAGGGAAGTGGATCCACTACAGCCACCTCGGATGAGGATCCACCACGCAGCAAGGGAGTTGACAACAGAGAAGAGGAGACATGAGTGAAAAAAGGACCAACAAAATCATTTGAAAAGAGACGGGTAGGAACTGATGGCACAACAATAGCAGAAGGTTCCACAAAAGGACTAGTTGAAAGAGGAGCCTAGATATGCTCTGACACCAATGGGGCAGACAAGGGAGGGTCACCCTCCTTAGAGGAATCATCTGAAGAGGGATATTTAACCGTGAGATGGTTTGGGAGAGCATTCTTCCACCAAGAAGCAACACCCTTGCAACGAGCAAGAGGCCAAACAAAGGCCAGGTGACCAACTGAGAAATAATGCCTGCACCGAAAGGGGAGCCCCCCATAATCTAGAAGTTGCTTCCAAGGTCTATCCTCCACCATCAAAACCACATCACCATGGAGAGGTTTGGAGATGTCCAAATTTATTAAAATACAAGCCACTGTAGTATGCCCAAGATCCCGAGTCATAAAATCCACCTTCAAAAAGCTACCAATGGCATTGCTAATAGCAATAAAGTAAGAATCCTTCCAAAACTGAAGTGCGAGATTCGATAGATGAACCCAAACAGATCTAATGTTCAAAGGCTCTGCAAGAGGATTGAAAGAGTGAGACCAAGGATGAATGAATAGTTAATGAAACCCCACATCCACACCCTATCCAACACTTTGTCATGATCCTCTAGGGAAGAAAAAGTTACAAAGAAAAAACCTCTAGACTGGGATAGAGCTCAATCTATCCTGAAACAATAGGCTTCCAAGAACCAAAAATCCATTCATGAAGATATGGAAGGGAGGGACACAAGTCATTAAACCTGCAGACCACACCCTACAGCACATAATATTCCTAGGTAAAATCAAGAAGTTGGGTACATGAAGAGGGCATGTGGGATCATGGTATGCCAAATAGGCCCTTAAGTGGCAAAAAATTAGAAAAATCAGTGTTAGGCAACTTGACGTAAATATTTGAATAAGTTATCTATATTATTTCAAAAATATGTAAGAATAGAATTTGTAGAAATTGAATGTAGTTTCTAAACTACTAGGTTTATTTAAAAATAAATAAAATCTATTTGGTGAAAATTTGAAATTTCAATGAGTAGTACTTAAATTTCGGGGAAAAAATAAGAAGTAGGTGTTTGTCTAACCACCCTAACCATAATAAAATGATAATATTTTTTTATAAGATTTTATATATAAGTAGAGGACTCATGTGCGGATGTGATGCATATTTTTTGTAATTTTTTTCCAAGTAAATAATTAATTATGAATTTTTATTACAACTCTTAGAAAATATAAAACTCATCTGTCGACCACCTTAACTTGGTCAAAAATTCATGAAATTTAATTTTTCTTTTTAATCCTATAGTATGTAAAGCATAGAATGTGGCGCATGTTGTATTCAAAAAATATGATATCGTTGAAAGTTATAGATGTTTTTCAATCACCTATCGATCGGGACTTTAGTCTAATTCTAATAGAAAATGAATAATAATTATTTATTAAATTCAAATTAAACCATAATTTATATTTTTGGAAGCTGAGAATCTCCTCCTAAAACCCTTTTGTTTCATTAATTTTGGGTGAAAAAAGGTCATCGACCACATACCACAAATATTGCCACTTTTGGCATACCATGATCCCGCACATACCCAAGAGGAAATTTTTAGGCAAAACAAAAAATTTGCCTGAGAAATCGTAAGCATTAAGGAATCAAGTACCCAAGCCTAAATTTTAGTAATGTATGCATTCAGCTTTAGTGCGTGAATAAAACAAAATGCGTGTTTGCAAAGCTATTTACTTTTTAAAATTAGCGACTGTTTCATTTTAACTCACATTTTCATCTGCACTAGAGAAGAGGAGACTAGATTGTGTACGCGTTTCAAAGTGCCTGATTGAAGAAAAATTTCACTGTCACCTCCTCCCATCAACACAACCGACCTCAGTGACCTCCAGGTTGGTTGAATTCTACCTTTTTTGGCTTTATATATTGAGTTTTATTTTTGTAATTAGTATTCAGTGTTTGTTTGTTTAGTTTTTTTTAGTTCCATATTTTATAGTTTTTTAATTACATTTAAAAAACCAAAAACTTTAACAAAACAAGGAACGTTAAATTGTAAATTGAAAACCATAAAAACTAAACCTAAATTGGACACATTTAACTTAGATATCAAAACCCTAGGTTACAAAATTTGCATAGGTCCCTAAAAACTAATTTACATAGGTTAATCCTTGGACCTAAAACCCTATTTACCCTAAAACGTAAACCTAAAACCCTAAATTAGGGCTCCTTGGAGGTTTAGATCACATTTTTTATTTGACATAACCTTCTTTGTATTATTTTTACTCTCACTCATGGTTATTAGTTTATTTAGGGTGGAAGTGATGACAAGTTCAATATTAGGGGCATGTGATATAATAGAAGAGGTAAAATAAGGATGTGTAGTAAGATTTGATGACATAGCATGTAGGGAGGGATCACATTATAGTCCATAGGTTAGGTACATTTTGGTACGTTTTTGGTGATCCACACAACTACCAATGAAATTCATAATTGACTAATAAAGGAGGTACAAACAATCGATGCATAGATATATTAACCAACAAATTGATTTAATTATAATATGTTCACATAATATAAATTTGATAGCTAATTTTATCTCGGAAAACTTCATGATTGTATAATTTAACTTGAGAAAGTGTACTAGTGAAGTAAAATAATGTACCTCATGTGAAACTATGTGCTTGATTTAATAAGTGTATATATCATGATGCTAGTTGATATGAGCATGTAATCACTCTATATCAATGTTATTAGCTTATATAGTGTATGATGTATTCTCTTAAAAAAGCATAGAAATGCAAGTAATACTTGTTAATCTAGACTATGAGCAATATGGATAGCTAGACACATAAATGTTATAAATCAAATAAATATTAAAATGTGAAGCATGAATGATTTCTACCCATTTCTCTTATTTGGATGAGATCCTTCGTGAATTATGTAAGGATGCATTATGATCATATTTAAGACTTAATTTATAGGATTTTATTCATAATATCTAAAGTTTGTGCTTAATCTAATTCCTAGTTTAACTCTCATGTGTAGTGGCATTGTTCTATTAGGAAAACTAAATGTTTTACTTTCTCTAAAGTAGTGTATCAAAGCTAACTTGTAGTACTGAACATTTCAATGGAAAATTTAAATTAATTTTTTGAGAAACTTGATAGATGATTCATAAATGCAAGTCAATTCTATAACTAGAGGTTTAAATTTTCTAAGAGTACTTATTTATTTAATTGATCAATTGATTCCTCAGTTAGTGGCAGTTAGGTTCTTTTTTGAAGACCCATGTGTCTAGAATTTATAAATATGAAGGAAGAGTCTATGCCATAGAAAAGTTTCAAAAAATATATGATTAGAAAAAAAATTGGGTCTAAATCACTTTATATCCCCTCCTTTTTAAATCATCCAAGAGTGCTTAGAGGGAAATAGGCTCAAAATCCATCTTAACTCATCAACTTAGTTATAATTGAAATCTAAAATTCCTAATTGTTGATATATTGAAGTTATTCCTCAAATGTCACATATTTGATTCAAAGCACTAAGTTTAGGTGCTAGGGTTTCTCATTTACTTGTACAAATTTATTCATGTGTCTTCTATATATTTTCATGTCATCAAATCTCTAAATCTAAATCCTAAACCCTAAAGCATTCATTTTGTCATAGGACCTTAAAATGAAATTTGGTTGCCTTAGGAAACTCCACTAAATTTTATTCCCTTAAATGCCATGGAACATTTTTTCCTAGGACCTTACTAGACATAGATCCCCTTAAGCCATCCTATCACCCTAAATCATAAATTTATGTCTTAAGGGGTCCTAATATGACATTTGTTAAGGGGATCAAAGAAGTTCTCAAAATTTGGTGAATAGAGCTCAAGCTCATCTTTATTTATTTTGTACATTGAAGTTAGGTCACTAGCATATATCTATGTGTCCCTTTGAATGTATTCTATTAATTTTTCATTCTTATCTTTAGTATTCTTTGAAACCAACGAATGAGATTATAAATTCTAATGTTAGTTTTAAGCTTGTAATTTCTTCTTAACTACTTTTTCCCAATATAGAGAAATTGTGTCTCTTATCATGAATTTTGAAAATTTTGATAAATTAATTTTTCTCCTCATATTTAATTAAATTCTATGTCATACTTGATTAATACATCTATTCACAATCGATATACTTTATCTCTATAGATATACTCTTGTTGGGAAACAAGAGCTATCTCAATCAACTGTTCCACAATAAAATGTTGCTCACTAACTTGCAAGTTCATTATTCCAAGGGCCACCCAAACTTCACCCTAAGTTCCCTAAACCCTAAACCCTGAACTCTAAAATCTAATCCCTAAACGGGCTAAAGCATTCATTTTATCGTAGGACCTTAAAATGAAATTTGGTTTCCTTAGGAAAATCCACCAAATTTTATTCCCTTAAGCCATGGACCATTTTTTCCTAGGACCTTACTACACATAGATCCCCTTAAGCCATCCTATCACCCTAAATCATAAATTGATGTCTTAAGGGGTCCTATTTTGTACATTGCAATTAGGTCACTAGCATATATATCTATGTGTCCTTTATCTATGTGAACTTTACTACACATAGATCCCCTTAAGCAATCCTATCACCCTAAATCATAAATTGATGTCTTAAGGGGTCCTATTTTGTACATTGCAATTAGGTCACTACCATATATCTATGTCTTATTTTGTACATTGCAATTAGGTCACTAGAATATATCTATGTGTCCCTTTGAATGTCTTCTATTAATTTTTCATTCTTATCTTTAGTATTATTTGAAAAGAATGAATGAGATTTTAAATTTTAATAAAACCCCATAATTTCATTTCTACCCTTCATATTAACAACTACATAGTGGACTCAATTTAATGTGTGTACATGCTATGAATCTTTAATGTTATGGATTTTTTAATGTTATAAATCGAATGGTCTTCAAATGAAATGTATTTTGAATTTGTATCTGTTCAATGTGATTTTAAATAACTTTCAAATTGTGTGCATTATTTAATTAGTTTGTTGATATATATTTTTTAATTGTTTAACATGCAGTTGCCATTTAATTGCTCACATGGATCCAAAGTTTAATATAGAGGATTTTATGCTCGATCCAGAAATTCCTATAGATCCCATACATTTAAATCCACCACCAGAAAAAAACCATGGCACACCTCCACACTCTCCACCGCCTAACCCCCCACCCCCTCCTATAGTTGATCAAGATCAATTAAGAGAGAGAATCCAAGAAAACCTTATTGTCATTCAAGGAAATATAGATCTAATAAAAAATGAGCCTAGATTCCCTCCCCATCTTGCATGATTTGCATCTACGATTCAAACTATTGTCGATTATTTATGATCTATTCATGCGGACCTAGATAGGTTTCATCAAAGGAGAGAAGAGAGAAGACAATTCTATGCTGATGGATTATCCTATAAGGAAATAAATGACCTAAAAATTACCAAACAAGCCATGTGCCAATATTTTATTAACCCCCAAACAAACCAACCAATTCCACCTATGAAAAAATGAATTTCAATTTTATGGTGTAGGCACCCGCAGATAGCTGCGCATTTTTGGGATAGATGGTGGATGGTGTTTGATACTCCACCACATGGAAACTCTAAGGTGCCCTTATACTTTTTGAGAAAGTTATGGATTGAGTTTGAGTTGGGTAAAAAACCCAACTATTTTGATATGAGGTCATTTCAGGGAGTTGGGTGTGGCATGCCCCAACATAGACTAGGAGCATGTGTCGATCCTCAGCAACATGCTCCAATTTCTCCTATTTTTCCTCTTCCTTCTCCTAGTGTTCCCACTGCATTTCAACAACAGACCATGTTATCGACATTAGGAGAATTGAGTTCACTTTCAGGACATCTCACTCATCAGACTACACAGGCGGCGACTGAAGTGGCCAATAGAGAGCATGGAGGCTCAGGCTATAGGGATATTTAGACATCCACTTCGGGTAACCCACATCCACTACATTTTGAGGATCTTCCTACACAGGTATGTTCATCTTTTGAACTTAAATTTAATTCAAGTTTGAAATGTGAAAAATTCATGCAAATAATAACATCAAATTATATATATAATATAATATGAATTCAATAAGTGTTTGGTTTAGATGCATGATCACATGATGCCTAAAACTCAATATGATTGTCATGTCTATATGTCGAGTGCTATAGATATGGGCTCACCTTTTGGATAGGTACTTGAACAAATATATATTAAATAATTTGTGTGGATATATCTAATTTTTAATTTGAATGTGTACACATGTGTGAATTGATATAATATAATATTATGTCTAGATGCAGGGAGGTCATACAATACCTAGTACTAACCAACCACAAGTTGTGGTGAGCGCTCCTGAGACATCATCATCTCAGATGTGTGCTTTAAAAAGTTAGTTAAGTTTAAATTAAAAATACACATCATAGATCTTTTTTTTTTTTTCATTTACATACACATGTGTGAATGATCTATACAAATTTTTGTACATCTATACATGCAGGGATTTCATGAGATACTCATGGTAGTTGCACCTGAGATGTCGTTGCCATTTATGCATGGGTAATCTCAAGTCCATGATCATGAGGTCATATCATTCAAGGTTGTAAAATTTACTTAATCTCCTATACAATTTTTCTGGACCTTTTAAATATATATATATATATATATATATATATATATATATATATATATATATATATATATATATATATATATATATATATATATATATATATATATATATATATATTCGAGGTTTTAACCTATTGTTTGCTTTATATGAATATGTAGGATATAGTAGATCAGGCATTTGGATCTTCTCAATTGACAGTTATGCCACCCATTGAACAAAATGTGCTAGTAGATTCACATGATCATATGGTAATTTATGCATACTAAAAATCAATTTTATTGTATTTACTAGATATATTTAATTAAATTTATTTTTATCTAAAAGTTTATATTTTCAAGTTTAAATATGTTTAATTATATCAAAATTTCTAAATAACTTTAAATATAATTTCAAGTTTCTTGTACTCTTTTCTAGCATGATGTGGGTACATCTAGTTGACATGGAACAAAGAAGAGACTTGATATGACTGATCAGCGTGATAGTTAGATGGTTTTAAATTTTATGGATTATAGATCTCTAGAGTTTTATTTAAATATATGTGTTGGACTTGACATATGTACATCTTGACATATAAATTTTATGGACTATCTATCTCTAGTTTTATTTTGAACATGTTATTATCATATTTGTGTTTATTTATATCAGTTGACTTTAATACATGTGATGATTATATATGTAGTCAATTATGATTGTGTTATGTTCATTTTGATGATTATATGCACTCATGTATGTATAGATATAAATTATCTAATTTTCAAGTAATACATGCACTATATAAATTCTTATCTAGAATCAAATTTTATATATATAATTTATCACATGGTTAGGTGACAAATTAAAACATTCCTTAAATAGTTTAGATAATATGTACATAATAAATTAAGGATAGGTAATTTTAACTATTTTCCAATTGGGTATGTGCGGGATCATGGTCTGAAAATAGGCCCTTAAGTGGCAAAAATTTAGAAAAATCAGAGTTAGGCAACTTGACGTAAAAATTTGAATAAGTTATCTATATTATTTCAAAAATATGTAAGAATAGAATTTGTACAAAATTGAATGTAGTTTCTAAAATACTAGGTTTATTTAAAAATAAATAAAATCTATTTGGTGAAAATTTGAAATTTCAATGCAGTAGTACTTAAATTTCAGGGAAAAAATAAGAAGTAGGTGTCTGTCTGACCACCCTAACCATAATAAAATGATAATATTTTTTTGTAATATTTTATATATATAAGTAGAGGACTCATGTCGGATGTGATGATATTTTTTTTGTAAATTTTTTTCCAAGTAAATAATTAATTATGAATTTTTTATTACACTTTTAGAAAATATAAAAGCTTCGTCTGTCTAACCACCTTAACTTGGTCAAACTTCATGAAATTTAATTTTTCTTTTTTAATCCTATAGTATGTAGAAGCATAGAATGTGACATATTTTTGGATTCAAAAATATGATACCATTTGAAAGTTATAGATGTTTTCAATTAGCCTATCGATTAGGACTTTAGTCATAATTCTAATAGAAATAAATAATAATTATATATTAAATTCAAATTAAATCATAATTTATATTTTTGGAAAGCTGAGAATCTCCTCTAAAAACCCTTTTCATTTCATTAATTTTGGGTGAAAAAAAGTCGTCAGCCACATACCCTACATAATATTGCCACTTTTTGGTGCACCATGATCCTGCATGCCCAATTCTAGCAAATATTTGAATCAATAAACAAAAATCTATCTCCTTTTATGTATAAAATGTATAATCTATACAATTGAACAATTATATACAATGTGGTAAATACAAGACATGAAATATATAATCTATAAAATTGGAACAAGATATTTAAAAAGTGACTAATAAGCTCATTGAAGTTCATACATCAAACAAACATATATAATGTATATTGATGTTTAATACAACTATATAACATGATGAAACATATATGTGCATGTAGATACAATTAAAGCTTATCAACTTTTACGTGAAGACCAAAAATTGATATTTACATAGTCTCTTGATAAAATAATTTTTTCAGTGACAATCACATGGTAGACCGACTTGATGAGAACCTGCAAAAATAATTAATGTAAGTAAACTAACTATAATTTTATGAGTCATTTAAGTAAAAAATTCATGTGAGAAAAGAATAATATATAGTAAATTCCATTCAAATTCAAATGATGTTTGTCATAGGATGGATTAAGGGGACCTAAGAGGATATATAGCTTAAGGGGGGTCTTAAGAGAATGCCTTAAGTGGAGTTAAGAGGATGGAAAGTTAAGAGGATGCATGTCATGAACCCTAGGGGCTTAACGGGTCCTAAGAGGATGGCTTAAGGGGAATTATGAGAGTGACTTAAGGGATGCAAGATTGTGGATTAAGGGTATGTAAGAGGATATGACTTAAGGGTCCTTTACGAGGATGGCTTAAGGGGATGCAAGAGGGTGGATTAAGGGAAGTTGATATAATGACTTAAAGGGATGTAAGATAGTGGATTAAGGGGAGTTGATAGAATGACTTAAAGGGATGTAAGAGAGTGGATTAAGGGGATGCAAGAGGGTGGATTAAGGGGAGTTGATAGAATGACTTGAAGGAATGTAAGGGGGTGGATTAAGGGGAGTTGATATAATGACTCAAAGGGATGTAAGAGAGTGGATTAAGGGGATGCAAGAGGGTGGATTAAGGGTAGTTGAATGACTTGAAGGGATGTAAGAGGGTGTATTAACGGGAGTTGATATAATGACTTAAAGGGATGTAAGATAGTGGATTAAGGGGATGCATGTCATGAACCTTACAATATGGCTTATCAAGCCCTAAGAGGATGGCTTAAGGGGAATTATGGGAGTGACTTATGTGATGCAAGATTATGGATTAAGGAGAGTTGAGAGAATGACTTTAAACCCTAAACCCTAAACCATATGACCTAGATCCTAGGAGATGAACCCTAAACCCTTAAAACCCATATAGATTTGTTATACTAAGCATCTCATGAACCCTAGAAACCATAAACCCTAAGCCATATGACCTAGAGGCTAGGAGATGAACCCTAAACCATTAACATATATAGATTTTTTATTCTAAGCATCTCATGAACCCTAGAAACTGTAAACCATAAACCGTATGACCTAGAGAGTGGTAGATGAACCCTAAACCATTAACCCATATAGATTTGTTATTCTAAGCATCTCATGAACCCTAGAAACTGTAAACCCTAAACCATATGACCTAGAGGCTAGGAGATGAACCCTAAACCATTAAGGGGTCCTAAGAGGATAACTTAAGGGGTGTTGAGAGAGTGACTTAAGGGGATGCAAGTGGATGGATTAAGGGTAGACATACAAGGATATGGATTAAGGGGTTCTAAGAGGATAGCTTAAGGGGTGTTGAGAGAGTGACTTAAGGGAATGCAAGTGGATGGATTAAGGGTAGATATACAAGGATATGGATTAAGGGTTCCTAAGAGGATAGCTTAGGGGGTGTTGAGAGAGTGACTTAAGTGGATACAAGTGGATGGATTAAGGGTAGATATACTAGGATATGGATTAATGGGTCCTAAGAGGATAGCTTAAGGGGTGTTGAGAGAGTGACTTAAGGGGATGCAGGTGGATGGATTAAGGGTAGATATATGAGGATCATATGGATTCAAAAAGAAATTAAATGAGGATAGATTAAGGGGTATTTGAGAGAGAGTGACTTAAGGGGATTCAATTGGATGGATTAGGGTAGATATACAAG
>VDFB02036831.1:0-25291 GCA_007258455.2 Sequoia sempervirens
ATTCTTTAAAAAGAAAATACATTACTTAGGTCACATCATTTCAGAAGATGGTATCGCAGTAGATCCAGATAAGATAAAAGCCATAGAGGAATGGCCAATTCCAAAAAATGTGTTTGAGGTAAGAATTTTTATGGGACTTGTAGGATATTATAGGAGATTCATAGAAGGATTCTCAAAAATTGCAAATCCAATCACTTCATTACAAAGAAAGGGTAAGAAATTCTTGTGGACTGAACAGTGTGATAAGGCATTTCAAAATTTGAAGGAAAAATTAACCACTGCACCTATCTTAAAGGTTCCAGAACCAAATGGACACTTCATAGTTGTGACAGATGCTTCCATTGAAGGTCTAGGTGGGGTACTCATTCAAGATGAAGGTGTGGTAGCTTATGAATCAAGGAAATTGAAAAGTCATGAAGTAAACTATGCACCTCATGATTTGGAACTTGCAGCGATTGTTCATGCTCTTCAGAAATGGAGACATTTTCTCTTAGAAAAGCCATTTGAGTTAAAAATTGACCATCAAGGACTCAAGTACATCTTCACGCAACCTCAATTGAATGCTAGACAAAGAAGATGGTTAGAATTTCTAAGCGAATATGATTTTGAGATAGAATATATTAAGGGAAAAGAAAATAGGGTTGCAGATGCACTAAGCAAAAGGAGGCACTTAATGAATATGGTAATATTCAAAACCACTTTTAGAGAAAAAGTGCTAAATGGGCAAAAAGAAGATCCATGGTATAAGCAGGTTAGATTGACCTTAGAAAATGATCCAGCTGATCCTAGTATAAAGGGGTATAATCTAGATGGTGACAAGATGCTTCGATACAACAATAGGATATATGTTCCAAACTGTAAAGAGTTAAGAGAGTTGGTTTTAAGTGAAGCCCACAATACCCCTTATTTGGGACACCCTGGGGCAAATAAACTCTATTCAGACCTTAAGAAACTATATTTTTGGCAAGGAATGAAGAATGACATAGTACTCTATGTAGCTAAATGTCTTGAATGTCAGAGGGTGAAGGCAGAGCATAGCCATCCTGCAGGATTATTATACCCCATGATATACCACATCATAAGTGGCAGGTTATTAGTATGGATTTTATTCAAGGATTGCCTACAACACCTTATAGGCATAACACAATAATGGTGGTAATTGACAAACTTACCAAGGTTGCTCACTTCATAGCAGGAAATATAACAGATGATGCTCCAACTTTGGCTAAACGTTTTGTGAAGGAAATTTTTAGATTACATGGAATTCCAAAAAAGATCATATCTGATAGGGATGCTAGATTCACTTCAAGGTTTTGGACAACTCTTCAATCAGCTTTGGGGACACAATTAAATTTTAGTACAGCATATCACCCTGAAACAGATGGCCAAACTGAAAGGACAAATCAAATTGTGGAAGACCTTCTATGTATGTACTGTATGGACCAACAATATAAGTGGGAAGAATATCTTCCACTAGTAGAGTTTGCATACAATAGCTCTTTTCAAGTCTCCCTAGGGATGGCTCCATTTGAAGCTCTATATGGAAGATCTTGTCGCACACCTTTGAGTTGGGATAATCTTGAGGATAGAGTGGTAATTGGACTAGATATGTTGAAGGAAATGGAAAATCAAATCAGGTCAATTAGACAGAGGTTAAGGGAAGCAACAGACAGACAAAAGAGTTATGCGGATAGGAAAAGAACACAAAGGGAATTCGCAGTAGGTGAAAAAGTTTTCTTAAGGGTCAGGCCATATAAAAGCTCTATAAGTTTTGGTAAGAAGGCAAAGTTGGCACCACGTTATGTGGGACCCTTCGAAATCATAGAAAAGATAAACCCGGTTGCCTACAAATTGGCCCTACCTCCCCAGCTGAGTCGTATCCATGATGTTTTCCATATATCTCTTCTTAAGAAGTATGTACCTAATGAGAAACATGTTTTGAATTGGAATGCATTACAGGTCCAAGAGCTCGAGAAAATAACAATAGAGCCATATCGAATCTTGGAGAGGCGCCAGTACCAATTGCGCAACCGGATGGTTGATCAAAGCAAAGTACAGTGGGATCAATATGATGAAGACAATGCTACTTGGGAAGATACAATTGATTTACAACAATCATTTCCCTTCTTGTTTTAAGCACTATTTAGATACTATATTTTGTTTTCTTGTTTTAAAGTATTATATCTCTTTACTATATCAAACTTATTGAATATATGCATCGAGACGATGCACAAATAAGGGAGGGAGGATGTCACAACTCCTTTTCTTACCCAACTCTTACTGCAAACGTTGATAGACTTTAAATATTAGTGCATGAACGCATGTGATACTCATGGAAAAAGCTGTAAATTTTTTTTTACTTCGCTACATTGTTGGCTATCAGATTGTGAGTTAGTATTCATTAAATTTAAAACCTAACAGAATTTGAGATAAGGGAATTAAAGTCAAATAAATTGAAGGCGTTGGATATAGAATGTGTGTACCTGCCGACCAAGACCACCATTCTGCTGCCCAATGCCGACTTGTCACGCCACCCATATTTTTCACATGGATTGTTCCAACTACCCTCAATAAATAGCAGAGCTAATTTGATAACTACAGTGGAAAAGAATTTAATACATTTCTTTCTATAAATTGAACATGCAGGCATGCGTTTGAGGAAACTCTCCAATTCTATGTTATGCATTTTAGATTGTTTGTTTTTTTTCTTTCTGTGCCCTTGAAACAGATCGATGAGCAGGCATTTAGCATTTGAAGGTTTCATTTTACGTGGAATTGCTTGGCAGAGTTCCAAAAGAGTTTATTTTGTAGATCTGTGTGAAAGGCCATCGTGGTGACTTGGGTACTCCCTTTGCCATCAAACATCTTAGAGTTCCTCCAAGAATTAGTGCAACAGGTAGATTCGCACCTTCTTAAAATGATTGGGATTATATATATGGTTTTGTTGGCAGTTCATTACATTAATCATTCCATGAAAATAAATTAGGTTGTGAACTCATACTGCTTTAGATGTGTAGTTTCAGACTTGGTAATAAGTTTATGCTAAATCAGGAGAATGCAGCCATTTAGATAACCGAATCCATAGTAGTTGATGTTATGTAGATAAAACAATATTTTTAAACATAAATTTGTAAATTCTGGGTTGATCCATGTGTAAAGCGAAGTAGCTTCCACTAATCATTATAGAGGCCAGTTCTTGATAAAGAATAAGCCAGCATATCTAATCCCGAGTTTTTAAAGTCATATGTGTAGGAACAAATGCATTAAATAATTAGGCTAAGGTTGAAAGTAAAATAATAAATTATCTTTTTTATCTCCTTGCATCTCAGTTTCACATAAATTTTCCTTTTGACAGTAGATTCAGGCGCATGTTACTCCTATTTCCTCTACTTTTTTTTTACCGTGAGTCATCAAGT
The DNA here is from genome assembly GCA_007258455.2 of Sequoia sempervirens. NCBI lineage: Eukaryota > Viridiplantae > Streptophyta > Pinopsida > Cupressales > Cupressaceae > Sequoia > Sequoia sempervirens. The sequence continues at coordinate 3,417 of VDFB02036831.1, forward strand.
ATTAATAGGGATAATGAAATTGTTCTTGGAATTGGAGTAGGATTTAATTATTGCGGTAATTATGAATTTACCTATTAAAGGAGTTATGAGATTTAAAAATTATCTTGATGCAGCTAAGCTAATATAAGTGAATAATTTATAACATTTGGGACTTACAGATTCTGGATATATACATTATTTGGGAAAGATTTAATTGATTGATTTTAAATATAGTAGGATATTGTGATTCCTGTTCAAAATATAGACATTTATATCTTTTGATTCTGGCATTCAATATCTATCACCAATTTAGTACTTTAAGAAGAAAAAAAAAACCATTCTAATGCAAACACATGCAACGGTTACTTAGGAGGATGGTAAATAGGTTTTTTTATCCCTTCACTCCTTATACCTCTCCTTATTATTAGGCATGTTGGAGTGTCTCGGTTCATATGTACACCCTTATATTAAAATTTCTTATGTTACAGAATAACCTATTTATATTGGTAAGTAATGAAAATTCAAAGTAAAAATCATCCCCACGATATCCTAAACTTGGAAAAAAAATACACATTTTTTCTTTAAAAGCCTAAAATTTTTGGGGGTAAAAGAATGAAATCTCATAGATCTTCCCTTAAAATAGAAAGAAAAGAAAATTACATGTTAATTTTAATAAAGAAAGAAAAGATTAGTTGTATTTTTAACTTTTAAGATAAACTTTTCAAATTAATACTCTTTTAAAGGGTGAATATTTATAAGTTTAAATATTTATTTTATGTGAAGATAGTTAGAAAAATAAGGTTAGTTAATATATTAATCTTTTAAGATGAACTTTTACAAATACTCTTTTTAAGTGAATATTTATAAGCTCAAATATTTATGTGAAGATACTTTCTTTTATTTATAATATTTAGGAATATGTAATTGATATTTAGTATAGTCAGGCTTGAAATTTTCAATATAATAAATCCATAATATCATTAATCCAATACCATTGATAAAAGGCCTTTGACTTTTGGGACTTATTAAATGAGCCAAATTTATTAATTAATTAATATTTCCCCTTAGGTCGAGCATACAAATAGTAAATCATCTATCAACACATATTTGGTCTAGGCTCTTCAATTGTAAATATAGAGAATGTGAAGCCTCTTTTTACCTAGAAATAATCTTCTATAAAAGATAGGCAATGTAGGAACCTCATCGAATAGCCCTAGTTAAGTGTTGGTTAAATATTTTATTACATAGTCAAATTGTAATTTTCATTTCCTAATGTTACATAAACTATCTGGATAATATAGATATGATCTTAAGCCTCACAATAATGCTTGAAGATGTTCAACTCAAGGAGTTCTTGCATAAATTTGGCAAGGGAGGTACAAAACGTTATATGATGAAATTTCCCCAAAATAACGCATGTAATTAATTTAAGTATGTCACTTAGTTACATTGCACGAGATTTCTTTACAAGTGGATATGGGTTAGTTACTTAATTGATAGTTAAATAATTATTTTATTGTCTATGGAACTTATTATAAATTCTTGACCAATGCTTGTTGATTTATTTAATCATCATGGGTTTCCTTTTTTGAATATTGTTAAGAGTTACCGTGCCTTATGAACTTTCTTTTCCTAATTAATATTTAAGATATAGATTGGGAAACTAATCAAAGAAGGAAAAACAAAACCAGCAGTGTTCGATATTAGTGGTGCCTCTGGTTCACGTTTACGGGTAAAGCCATCGCGCTTGAGCTACTGCATCTATAGCCTAATACAGCTGCAATAACGGCGTCTGTGGCATCATCCCTATAAATCTCCGGGGAGAAATAAGGAACATGGGTTGTTTAAAATCCAAAGGAAGGGAAATCCCCTTTGGATCGATAATCTAAAAAGATAAAACAAAAATGAATCAAATCCACTAGTGATAACCTAGAAAATTGTATCTTAGGAATTTTCAGTGGTGCAAATGTAATTCTAACTCAAAGATATAATCATGTGGATAAATTATTAGGAAATCATTTAAACGGGTCAAGGGAGACGAACATCATTAGGGAGTAGGGTTAGATGAATGTTAATAGGTAAACAATAAATGGTCAAGGCGATCGTTTATTATCCATGCTTCCCATCGTGGGTAGCAACCGCAGAGGAACTGTCTAGGGGAAATAAAAACCCTAGAAAGGGTTGCGTACCCGCTTTATAATAGTTCACATAAACATAGCCTAGAAAATAGAACTACATATTTTACGCCTTGATCCCGTTTGGAAGCAGGGTATGTAGGCAGTCTGGGAAACGAAGGATGCTCCCAGTACTCAGGCGTTCGGGAATGGGGTTTAGGGTTGGAGAGATCACATAACTAGTTATATAAGATAATCAACCAAAATACATGCAACTATACTCGGAAGAATCCCGCATGGATTGCTTGATTCCCCGAGGCCCTTAGGCCAAATTCCGAGGCGGGTTTCAAGTTTAGAATTACAATTTTACATACCCCTGAGGACGACGACCTCGGTGCACTTTTAGTAGAAAGTGTGGTCATCAGGGAAGCGACTCAGGATCCGGATGATCCCGACGAGTCCAAGACTCTGGCCAGAGCACGTACCTATCATATGATAGATGCCTGCCTCGTTTAGGTGGATGCCTATTCTGATTATATGAATAGATGTATTCCTATTCCATATGAATAGATGAAGTGAATTCTTGTTCCGTATGAACAAATGATATATTTGTCCAGTATGGATAGAAGTTCTCGAGTGTACTTGTGAATGAATACTTGAAAAAAAAATATAGTGGTATTTTGATAAAAATTAATTTGGTCTTTACATGTGGTATCAGTGCGAGATTCAAAAAATAGGCCTTGAGCTTACTACGACTCGCGCAATTGAAATATATGTTTTAAAAAGTTAGAAACAACCCTTCTCAAACCTTAGAATAATACTAACATGAGAATAATTAAACAGGAAATCTAAATGCCAAGGGGAAGGGCAACTTGAGCTGGTGTCGGCCGAAGGCCAAAGGGGCACAAAGATGATGAACCACAGGCTCAGAGAAGGAATAAGGATGGGATTGAAGCAATAATAGAATTGTTAACTGAACAGAGAGATAAAATCAACTCTTTGGAGCAAACGGTACAAGAGCTTCGAACAAGACAAGATAATATCGAAAACATAGTTGAACCTGAAATTCAAAACCCTCATGAATGAGATGATCTAGAGGAGAACGTAATTGTACCTAGGAGGGAAAATCCTATTCTGGAATTGACTAAGGACTTGAAAAAAATCGCCCCTCCAAAATTTGATGGGAAACAACTAGGAGAAGGGGCAGAGAATTGGCTTAATGAAATGGAGAAGTATTTTGAGTTAAGGGACTTCAACGAAACTACTAAGGCCTTATGGGGGTCCTACCAACTTGTTGGTGAAGTAGCTAGTTGGTGGACTAATGTGAAGGAACAAAATAAGTACACCAAGGAGGATATAACATGGGAACAATTTGTTGAGCACTTTCGTAAAAGGTGGCTACCACAATTGTTTTTCGATGAGAAGATGACTGAGCTTCACAACCTTAGACAAGGATCTCTGACAGTTCAACAATATTGGGATAGGTTTGCCAAACTACTAAAATATGTGCCAATATATCAACAAGATGAAAAGAGCCAAACTAGGAAATTCATTTTGGGATTAAATACCAACATAGGGGCAGAGGTTGACTTGCATGGACCAGAAGGTATGAATGAAGTACTAGAGAAATCCTTGAAGCAAGAAAGGAAGTTACAAGCTTTAATTTCAGCAAGACAATCTTTCAAGAGTAATAACTTCAAGAGGAAACATGAGTTCAGAAGGAACCAAAACTTCAACAAGAACCTAAGGAACAATTCATCAGAAAGAAAACCACCTCCAAATCAGAATCAAAGGTACAATGGGAATAATGCTTACAAAAACAACTTCAACAAAAATGAACCAAGGAACTATAATTGGCCAAGGCTCAATGAAGCAAGCAATAACCAGCCTAAAAATCCAATGCAACGAGGACCACCTGGTGGATGTTTCATGTGTGGAGGGAATCATTTTTCTAGAGAATGTACAAGGATGCAAGGTCAGATGAGAGCAAATCAACCTCAAAAGGGCCCTCCACAAAGGATTCATGCAGCAGTAAGAAATCGACGCACTCGATTCCGAAATGTGCCTATAGAGACTACAGGTACACTCTTTGGGAAACTAGTCTCAATTCTAATAGATACTAGATCATCTGAATGTTTTATTTCACCTGAATTTGTAAGGAAAAATGTATTTAAAGTTAATCATATGGAATCATCATGGATAGTCTAGTATGGGGATAAGGCAGTTAAAGAGGTGACCCAGTGTCTATCCGATGTAGAAATACAATTTCCTAACTTTAATACAAAGGTAGACCTTTATGTGGCACATTTAGGATCATATGATGTGATCATTGGAATGAGTTGGTTGACAAACCATCAAGCAAATGTAGACTGTTACAACAAATGGGTAGAATGTGTAGATGATATAGGAAAAAGGGTTGTGATTCAAGGGAAACATAGACCTATAAGTATGGAAATCATATCTGCTATGCAAATGAAAAGAGAAAAGAGAAAGGGGGCTCTAGTATACATGGTTACCATGGATGAAAAGGAAGAAGGGGATATTCCAACACTCCAAAATTCTCCTTACCTTCAAGATTTTAGTGATGTGTTTCCAAAAGAACTACCAGGGCTACCCCCAAAAAGAAAATTTGACTTCTCCATTGATATAGTTCCAGGAGCTGAACCGGTGTCTAAGGCACCCTATCGAATGAACACAGCTGAGTTGGTAGAACTCAAGATGCAATTGGAAGAATTACTTGGGAAAGGTCTCATAAGACCAAGTGTATCCCCTTGGGGAGCACCGACTTTGTTTGTTGAAAAGAAAGATGGAACCTTAAGACTATGTATTGATTATAGAATGCTTAACAAAGTCACCATAAAGAATAGGTACCCTTTACCACGCATAGAGGATCTCTTTGAACAAATGAAAGGAGCAACTATGTTTTCTAAGATAGATCTTCGATCAGGGTACCACCAACTCAGGATAAAGGAAGAAGATATCCCGAAAATAGCCTTCAGAACAAGGTATGGGCATTATGAGTTTACAGTTGTACCTTTTGGTGTGACTAATGCTCCAGCTACCTTTATGAACTTGATGAATAGTGTGTTCCATGATTACTTGGATAAATTTGTCTTGGTCTTCTTAGATGATATCTTGATTTATTACAAAAATGAGGAGGAACACCTAGCACATCTTCAGTTAATTTTGCAAAGGTTGAGAGAACATAGGCTATATGGGAAGCTATCAAAATGTGCATTCTTTAAAAAGAAAATACATTACTTAGGTCACATCATTTCAGAAGATGGTATCGCAGTAGACCCGGATAAGATAAAAGCCATAGAGGAATGGCCAATTCCAAAAAATGTGTCTGAGGTAAGAAGTTTTATGGGACTTGCAGGATATTATAGGAGATTCATAGAAGGATTCTCAAAAATTGCAAATCCAATCACTTCATTACAAAGAAAGGGTAAGAAATTCTTGTGGACTAAATAGTGTGATAAGGCATTTCAAAATTTGAAGGAAAAATTAACCACTGCACCTATCTTAAAGGTTCCAGAACCAAATGGACACTTCATAGTTGTGACAGATGCTTCCATTGAAGGTCTAGGTGGGGTACTCATTCAAGATGAAGGTGTGGTAGCTTATGAATCAAGGAAATTGAAAAATCATGAAGTAAACTATGCACCTCATGATTTGGAACTTGTAGCGATTGTTCATGCTCTTTAGAAATGGAGACATTTTCTCTTAGGAAAACCATTTGAGTTAAAAACTGATCATCAAGGACTCAAGTACATCTTCACACAACCTCACTTAAATGCTAGACAAAGAAGATGGTTGGAATTTCTAAGCGAATATGATTTTGAGATAGAATATATTAGGGGAAAAGAAAACAAGGTTGCAGATGCACTAAGCAGAAGGAGGCACTTGATGAATATTGCAATTTTCAAAATCACTTTTAGAGAAAAAGTTCTAAATGAGCAAAAAGAAGATTCATGGTATAAGCAGGTTAGATCAACCTTAGAAAGTGATCCAACTGATCCTAGAATGAAGGGGTATTATCTAGATGGTGACAAGTTGCTTCAATACAACAATAGGATATATGTTCCAAGCTCTAAAGAGTTAAGAGAGTTAGTTTTAAGTGAAGCCCATAATACCCCTTATTCAGGACACCCTGGGGCAAACAAACTCTATTTAGACCTTAAGAAACTATATTTTTGGCAAGGAATGAAGAATGACATAGTACTCTATGTAGCTAAATGTCTTGAATGTCAGAGGGTGAAGGCAGAGCATAGCCATCCTGCAGGATTATTATACCCCCATGATATACCACATCATAAGTGGCAAGTCATTAGTATGGATTTTATACAAGGATTGCCTATGACGCCTTATAGGCATAACACAATAATGGTGGTAATTGACAAACTTACCAAGGTTGCTCACTTCATAGCAGGTAATTTAACAGATGATGCTCCAATTTTGGCTAAACATTTTATAAAAGAAATTTTTAGGTTGCATGGAATTCTAGAAAAGATCATATACGATAGAGATGCTAGGTTCACTTCAAGGTTTTGGACAACTCTTCAATCAGCTTTGGGAACACAATTAAATTTTAGTACAGCATATCACCCTGAGACAGATGGCCAAACTGAAAGGACTAATCAGATTGTGGAAGACCTTCTACGAATGTACTGTATGGACCAACAATCTAAGTGGGAAGAAAATCTTCCACTAGTAGAGTTTGCATACAATAACTCTTTTCAAGTCTCCCTAGGGATGGCTCCATTTGAAGCTCTATATGGAAGAGCTTGTCGCACACCTTTGAGTTGGGATAATCTTGAGGATAGAGTGGTAATTGGACCAGATATGTTGAAGGAAATGGAAAATCAAATCAAGTCAATTAGACAGAGGTTAAGGGAAGCAACAGACAGACAAAAGAGTTATGCGGATAGGAAAAGAACACAAAGGGAATTCGCAGTAGGTGAAAAAGTTTTCTTAAGGGTTAGGCCATATAAAAGCTCTATAAGTTTTGGTAAGAAGGCAAAGTTGGCACCACGTTATGTGGGACCCTTCGAAATTTTAGAAAAGATAAACCCGGTTGCCTACAAATTGGCCCTACCTCCCCAACTGAATCGTATCCATGATGTTTTCCATATATCTCTTCTTAAGAAGTATGTACCTAATGAGAAACATGTTTTGAATTGGAATGCATTACAGGTCCAAGAGCCCGGAAAAATAACAATAGAGCCATATCGAATCTTGGAGAGACACCAGTACCAATTGCGCAATAGAGTGGTTGACCAAAGCAAAGTACAATGGGATCAATATGATGAAGAAAATGCTACTTGGGAAGATACAATTGAACTACAAAAATCTTTTCCATTCTTGTTTTAAGCACTATTTAGATACTATATTTCTTTCTTGTTTTAAAGTATTATATCTCTTTACTATATCAAACTTATTGAATATATGCATCGAGACGATGCACAAATAAGGGAGGGAGGATGTCACAACTCCTTCTCTTACCCAACTCTTACTGCAAACGTTGATAGACTTTAAATATTAAAAATGCATGAACGCATGTGATACTCATGGAAAAGTTGAAAAAAAATTACTTCCCCACGTTGTTGGCTATGAGGTTGTGAGTTAGTATTCATTAAATTTAAAACCTAACAAAACTTGAGATAAGGAATTGAAGTCAAATAAATTGAAGGTGCTAGATATGGCATGTGTGTACCTGCCAACCAAGAACACCATTCTGCCGCCCAATGCCGACTTGTCACGCCACCCATATTTTTCACATGGATCGTTCCAACTACCCTCAATAAATAGCAGAGCTAATTCGAAAACTACAGTGGAAAAGAATTTAATACATTTCTATCTATAAATTGAGCATACAGGCATGCGTTTGAGGCAACTCTCCAATTCTATGTTATGCATTTTAGATTGTTTGTTTGTGCCCTGCCTTTGAAACGGATCAATGAGCAGGCATTCAGCATTTGAAGGTTTCATTTTACGTGAAATTGCTTGGCAGAGCTCCAGAAGAGTTTGTTTCGCAGATTTGTGTGGAAGGCCATCGTGGTGACTTGGGTACTCCCTTTGCCATCAAACATCTTAGAGTTCCTCCAAGAATTAGTGCAACAGGTAGATTCGCACCTTCTTAAAATGATTGGGATTATATATATGGTTTTGTTGGAAGTTCATTACATTAATCATTCCATGAAAAGAAATTAGGTTGTGAACTCATACTGCTTTAGATGTGTAGTTTCAGACTTGGTAATAAGTTTATGCTAAATCAGGAGAATGCAGCCATTTAGATAACCGAATCCATAGTAGTTGATGTTATGTAGATAAAACAATATTTTTAAACATAAATTTGTAAATTCTGGGTTGATCCATGTGTAAAAACCAGTAGCCAAGTTCTTGATAAGAATAAACCAACATATCTAATCAGAATTTTAAGTCATGCGTCTGGGAACAAATACTTTAAATAATTGACTAAGGAAGGATTTGAAAACAGAAATAATCAGTATTTTTCTTTTACCTCCTTGCATCTCAGTTTTAAATAAATTTTCTTTTGACAGTAAATTCAGGCGCATGTTACTCCTATTTCCTCTACTTTTTTTTTACCGTGAGTCATCAAGTATTAATAAGGATAATGAAATTGTTCTTGGAATTGGAGTAGGATTTAATTATTGCAGTAATTATGAATTTACCTATTAAAGGAGTTATGAGATTTAAAAATTATATTGATGCAGCTAAGCTAATATAAGTGAATAATTATAACATTTGGGACTTACAGATTCTGGATATATGCATTATTTTGGAAAGATTTAATTGTTTGATTTTAAATATAGTAGGATATTGTGATTCCTGTTCAAAATATAGACATTTATATCTTTTGATTTTGGCATTCAATATCTATCACCAATTTAGTACTTTAAGAAGAAAAAAAAACCATTCTAATGCAAACACATGCAACGGTTACTTAGGAGGATGGTAAATAGGTTTTTTATCCCTTCACTCCTTATACCTCTCCTTATTATTAGGCATGTTGGAGTGTCTTGGTTCATATGTACACCCTTATATTAGAATTTCTTATGTTACCGAATAACCTATTTATATTGGTAAGTAATGAAAATTCAAAGTAAAAATCATCCCCACGATGTCCTAAACTTAAGGCAAAAAAAAATGCACATTTTTCTTTAAAGCCTAAAATTTTTGGGGGTAAAGTAAATCTCATGAATCTTCCCTTAAAAATAGAAAGAAAGAAGAGTACATGTTAATTTTAATAAAGAAAGAAAGATTAGTGGTATTTTAACTTTTTAAGATAAACTTTTCAAATTAATACTCTTTTAAGGGTGAATATTTATAAGTTTAAATATTTATTTTATGTAAAGATAGTTAGAAAAAGAAGGTTAGTTAATATATTAATCTTTTAAGATGAACTTTTACAAATACTCTTTTTAAGTGAATATTTATAAGCTCAAATATTTATGTGAAGATACTTTCCTTTATTTATAATATTTAGAAATAAGTAATTGATATTTAGTATAGTCAGGCTTGAAAATTTTCAATATAATAAATCCATAATATCATTAATCCAATACCATTGATAAAAACCTTTGACTTTAGGACTTATTAAATAAAATAAAATTTATTAATTAATTAATATTGCCCCTTTGTCAAAGCATATGAATAGTAAATCATCTATCAACACATATTTGGTCTAGGCTCTTCAATTGTAAATATAGAGAATGTGAAGCCTCTTTTTACCTAGAAATAATCTTCTATAAAAGATAGGCAATGTAGGAACCTCATCGAATAGCCCTAGTTAAGTGTTGGTTAAATATTTTATTACATAGTCAAATTGTAATTTTCATTTCCTAATGCTACATAAACTATTTGGATAATATAGATATGATCTTAAGCCTCACAACAATGCTTGAAGATGTTCAACTCAAGGAGTTCTTGCATAAATTTGGCAAGGGAGGTACAAAACGTTATATGATGAAATTTCCCCAAAAGAACGCATGTAATTAATTTAAGTATGTCACTTAGTTACATTGCGTGCGAGATTTCTTTACAAGTGGATATGGGTTAGTTACTTAATTGATGGTTAAATAATTATTTTATTGTCTATGGAACTTATTATAAATTCTTGACCAATGCTGGTTGATTTATTTAATCATCATGGGTTTTCTTTTATGAATATTGTTAAGAGTTACCATGCCTTATGAGCTTTCTTTTCCTAATTAATATTTAAGTATGTTAGATATAGATTTGGAAACTAATCAAAGAAGGAAAAACAAAACCAACAGCATTCGGTATTAATGGTGCCTCTGGTTCACGTTTACGGGTAAAGTTGTCGTGCTTGAGCTACTGCATCTATAGCCTAATACAGCTGCAATAACGGCGTCTGTGGCATCGTCCCTATAAATCGCCGGGGAGAAATAAGGAACATTGGCTAATTTAATCCAAAGGGAGGGAAATCCCCTTTGGATCGATAATCTAAAAAGATAAAACAAAAATGAATCAAATCCACTAGTGACAACCTAGAAAACTGTAACTTAGGAATTTTCAATTCAAGATATAATCGTGTGGATAATTTATTAGGAAATCATTTAAATGGGTCAAGGGAGACGAACATCATTAGGGAGTAAGGTTAGATGAATGTTATTAGATAAACAATAAATGGTCAAGGTGATCATTTATTATCCATGCTTCCCATCGTGGGTAGCAACCGCAGAGGAACTGTCTAGGGGAAATAAAAACCCTAGAAAGGGTTGCGTACCCGCTTTATAACAGTTCACATAAACATAGCCTAGAAAATAGAACTACATATTTTACGCCTTGATCCCGTTTGGAAGCAGGGTATGTAGGCAGTCTGGGAAACGAAGGATGCTCCCAGTACTCAGGCATTCGGAATGGGGTTTAGGGTTGGAGAGATCCCATAACTAGTTATAAGTGATAATCAACTAAAATACATACAACTATACTCGGAATAATCCTGTATGGATTGCTTGATTCCCCGGGGCCTTTAGGCTAAATTCTGAGGCGGGTTTCAAGTTTTAGAATTACTATTTACATACAACTAAGGACGATGACCTCGGTACACTTTCAATAGAAAGTGTGGTCATCAGGGAAGCGACTTAGGATCCGGATGATCCCAATGAGTCCAAGACTCTGGCCAGAGCACATACCTATCATATGATAGATGCCTGCCTCATTTAGGTGGATGCCTATTCTGATTATATGAATAGATGTATTCCTATTCCATATGAATGGATGAAGTGAATTCCTGTTCCGTATGAACAAATGATATATCTGTCCCGTATGGATAGAAGTTCCCGAGTGTACTTGTGAATGAATACTTGAAAAAAAAATATAGTGGTATTTTGATTAAAATTAATTAGATCTTTGACCAAAACCCTCATCACACCTATTAAACCACTTTCTCTTTTCAGTAACACCTATAGGTTCAACTTATGTACCCATGGTCACCCTATACAACCCTTGGTGCATCAAATGAATCTCCATTTATTTTTTCCAACCAAAGTAGTTGAATGGCGTAAGGGATACAATATTATGTGAATCCATGATAAAAAAAAAATATTATATACTCTCAATACAAAAAAAAAATCTCTTTGATCTAAAAAAAAAGCCTGAATAGCATGTTTCCCAAGAAAATAACCAAGAAAGCGAAAGTTGAGATATGACAAAAAAATAGATACCTGGTAAAAATTCTAGAAAAATTAGGTTTGAGATCTGTGTAGAGGATGGAGTTAGCTTTCCGATGCCTATTCATTTGCGTAAAATAGAGTCCGAATGCAAAATTTATGCCTCCTGAAGTGAAAACATAAACTTCTGACTATGATAGGTGAAAAAGGCATCAAAACTAAAAATCCAAAAAATCAAACCTCCACCATCGGATCGAGCTCAGAATCAACTTTTTGATGCCTATTCATTTTTTAAAAATAGAGTTGAAACTCCCAAGATACACCCAATTTTGTAAAACACCTCCAAAAGGCCCAATAAGCCCTTCAACAGCCCTCGGGGGCTAAAAAAATTAGCCCCTGGTCGCATGCAGGACCAGGGGGCTAGCAGCTGGGGGCTGGGGTAGAGCCCTTGCTCACCCACATGACCGAGCGGTGGGGCTGGAAGTCAGCGGGGGTTGGGAGGAGGTGCCTAGGCATTGATATGACCATGGCCCTAAGGTTAAGCCCCCCTCGGGAGTTGGAGTGAGGCCAACAGTGGACTGAGCAGTGCATCGGGTGAAGGTTGAGCGTAGGTAGCGCACGGGTGGCAGAGCCCTTTTGTATTGGAAGTGCCGACGAAGGGTTGGAAACGCCCTTTTTAAAAAATTTAAAAAAATTTGTGCCTCGGGAAGCATGCTGGGGAGGTCGTATGACGTCTCTGGAAATTTTTTTTCCTTTTTTTCAAACTTCTCAGAAATCAACAAAACGATAGGAATTTCTAGGGTTTTTGGGCTCTCTGAATGGGATGGAAATTCCTATTTTTCCCAAAAATGCACAAAAAAGTGGCTAGCCCCAAATCTTGCAAAAATATGCCTGGATGAAACCCTTGCACTTAAAAATCATTGTAAGGCAATATCCTTCAAAAAATGAACAAGCAGTTGTAGATCTGAAGCTCTAATACCATGTAGAAGTTGTAAAACTAACCTCACAGTCCCTAGTGAACACTTGCAAGGAATAACCTGTCAAAAAGAAAGAAGAATGTCTAGAACAACAAAGATTCTCTAAAAGCCTCAAGCTGAAAAATGCATTAAGAGAATGAATAATTACAATGAGATCAATCCTTAAGAAAGGAGATCAGACCCTAAAAAGAAACCCTAGTGCACACACTTAATAATTAATTATTAATGTGCCTAAGTTTAGCTTAAGTAAACCTAAAGTGTTAAGTGACTTAATTAATTAACCAATATGATTAAATTAATTAAGTGAAATAACTTATTACTCTAACATTCACGAGTGTGGGTTCCAATGGAACATTTCTCAACACCCATGCAATACCCAAGCCATGGCAAGGATGGTCCTGAGTGCACTTATGTACCCTAGGTTGGACACACACCCAGTGTGCCCCTTCTCCTAATATCCATAGCTCACCAACCAATTTGTTCTTCTTGGAATGTTCTTCTTCCTTGAATGTTCTCCATTCCTTAAGTAATTTCCATGACTTTCCAAGTCTCACATAAATGATTTATATAATCCTTAAGGTGTGCTTTCCAAACCATCACGCCCTTTCACAACGGTTTCCTTTTAATAATTGTTTTAATAAATAATTATATTCTTCCCCTTTTTAAAGAGCTTGTATACATATTCTTTATTAATCTCTTTTTTTAATCAAAAGGATCATAATATCCTTTATTTTTCTATTTCCCTTTTAATTCTCAAGGGTTATTTTATAACTTTCCCTTCTCTTGGGGAAAAAGTCACATATCAAGTTTCTACAAGAATACTCCGACAACTAGGCCTATAGACAAGGATAGTACCCTAATTTAATGACCCTTAGCTAAAATATTCATATAAGATTCTTAGATCTAGAATTCCCACTTGAATATTTTTGAAATAGTGTGTAAAAATACTCTTTTAGCCTATCCACCACAATATGATTGCAATATTTAACATGTAATTGCAAGACTCTTGTGATTAATTCCATAAACACACTCTCCCAATCTTGCTCAAGCATAAGTAATGGCTATAGTAAACCTAGAAGAAAATTATGATCAAATTTATTCTATTGATTGATGGGGCATGAGCCCTAATGTGATTGAGATCATCCTCCTTAAGACTTCCCCAAAAGAATCTCTCCCTTATTTACATGTGCAATTCTTTAAGGATATAGTCTATTCCATTGAGTACAACATGCAAATATTTTACAATATTCTATTTCTTCTTAGACTTAGGAACTAAAAAATATTGTCCTTTCAAAAAAAAAATGTGACCATTCACTATCATATAATTTTTATCCTTCATATTTCCATCTAAGATCTTAATAAGAAAAAATATTGTAGGCATATTTAGCCTTTATATGGAGGTTGAAAGGGATTGAAGTTTCTTTCCATTTTATCAGATTCAAATTTGAGGCCATTAATGACATCCCTAGTTCGCCATGGTGATAGATGAAAACTTTATTTAGATGGTGGGGTTATATGAAAAGGCACATGGTTGGAGATGGTGATATAGGGAAATATATTCTTGAACGTAACATAAAGAATACCCTCAAGGTTTCATTTTGGGCATTTGGGGAATGACGCAATATGGTGGGGTTTTATGGATTCACATGTTGATAATAGAAATATGATGGGAATCTAAGTATTTGGGGTCCAAGATACCTATTGACACTTTTGCAAAGGTAGGATTTTATAAAAAAATCAAATATTCGAAGATGAATTTGTGAGTGGAGAACTAAGCGACAAGTAATCAAGGTACTAGGTGAATGGGGAGATAGAAGTTTGATTTCCAATGAGATGAGGAAACATGAAATAGGAGCATAGGTAATTGAAGAAAGATATGCAAATATGGGACATTTTAAAATCTTACCTAAACTAGGAAAGTGGCCCAAATACTCCAAAATTTGGGAACATTACAACTAGGTTGTGCCCCTAAATAAAACCCAAGGAAAACAACATAAATCCTAGTGCACTTGTGGTTTAGGAAAAATCATGTATAAGTCAAATGTGGAAAAAGTAAAATGATCAAATTAATTTTCAAATGAAAAATAAAATTATTCAAGTCACACATAAGGGTATAAATCAACCAATTTAGCTCACAAGATTCAATATGAACCATGAGTTGGTAGAACAAAAAGTAAATTATAAAATATTTATGTTGCACAATATAATTTAACTATTTCATGGCACATTCCCTCATTATGAATAATTATGGGTAATATATATGGTTTAAATATGTGGTACTTGGCACTTAGAATTTACCTTGCTTGAATTCACCTATTCCTTGCACACTCATTGCACCCATCAAATACATCCAACTATTATAAATAAAAATAATAATAATGTACAACCAATTAATATAAGTACACATATGACATAAGTAAACACCACAACTTTGATCAAATAACACATTCACAACTATAGCAATAGCTATGATTTATAATAAACATATATACACTCATCCATTTTTTAGTAAACACATAAATCATTAAAAAAATTGCAAAATACAACATGAACTATCATCATAATAATAACTAGATAAAGAAATAAATACTCTTAAAAATTCAAAATATTTAAATCCTTGAAAATAATTTACACAATTTTATTTTTACATTTTGATGTTTCATAAAAGAGTATATGCTCTTAATATACAATCTATGTATTTGCAAACAAATGATAAGTTTTAGCATCATTTCTGATAGAATAGAAAGATGATATTGTTGTTACAATTGTAAGAAGAGAAAATATAATCACTATAAGATAATGACATATTGTTTCAAATAAGTTGATTTTTGATCCCTTCACCTAGTAAAAGAACACAATATTATTAGTTCAGATATATTAACTTCAAGATAAAATATTATTTAATTATACTATAAATTTATATTATTAAAATATAAATAAACATAATTAGTATTATAAATTTGAAATATTTTACCTTTAAGATTATTAAGCTTGGAAATACAAAACTTAATGGAATGAGAGACAAGGATCCCATCAAGTTGACAAAGTCTCCTAAAAATGGAAATATCGCTGCAACAAAAGTATTAATCGTAAAAAATATAGAACGTAGGGAAAATCGAATAAATATGTTGTATGAAGAAAACTCTTTCTCCTTGATATGAGAAAACTTTGTATCAAGAGCTTCATGTATAGGAGTACAAAACATCTGCATACAAATGAAAACCTATTAAAATCTAAAGTAATTTAAACAATAACATTTTAATTTTTTATAATTATAATATTTACAAAAATAAATTTAACTAATTTTTATTTCTAGGTCTTCTCAAAGTAATCTTAATAATCATCTAAAATAACAAATTATAATTTTTTCATATGTATTTTTAAGATAATTATAAAGAAAAAGTAATCATAAAAAATTAATTGAATAATAAATATTAAAATTATAATATTAAATATATAAAATACATAAATTATATATTTATATTTTAAAATAAAATATTAAAAAATTTCTTCCCAGATAATTCTAAAATTTATCTTCATTTAAAAAATGTACTTTAATATTATAATATAAAATTGCAATCTATTAAATAAGAAAAATATAAAAATAATAATCTATATAAGAGCATTTGAGGAGTCTATCTATCATTATTAAAATTATTTTTTTATTTATTTTTATAATTTTAAATTTTTGTTGTCTAATTTTGCCCTAACCCCCCATTTCTACGCTTCTACCCCCTCAACTACAATTTTTGCAAAATTTTGGCTTTCAAAGGTGAAGTTGAAGATGAAAATGGAATCAACTTGCAAATCCAACTGGAGGATTATAGTCCCTGAAACGAGCTATCCATCAAGTATAATTTTAATATATTTTGCTTTTATTATGTATTTTTTTTAGTTTAATTAAATATAAGTTTTTCACCGAAAATCAAGCTCTTTGTTCTATATATGCAAAAAAATAGTAGATTATAAAAAAAAATTCTGACTTGGTATTAATGTCCTTGATTCAACAAAAAAAATTGAATTTCAATTTCATACAAAAAAAAGTTATGTTGTATACGGTCCACCTATGTCTAAATTGCAACTGGTTTGACTTCAAAATTTAATTAAGAAAAAATATTCAATAAAACACTATGAAACTAAATGAACATGCTAGATATTGTAGTGAAAAATCTAAATTTGAAAAAATTAGAATTTTATCCTTCATAGAAAAAAACTATGTGTTATACGGTGAACATCACTTTAAAAATGGTTAAAAATGGTGTTTACTGTTAAAACTAGTTTTCAAAGGAGATGGAAAAAGAAATGAAATTTGATTCCAAAAATTTAAAAAATAATATTTTTAAAATCTATAGACAAAATGTCACAAATTTCTAGTTTGCATCATCTTCAAATTCCTCATGGTTTATCAGTTATAGGTGCTCGAAAGTGAAGATTTAATTAAAAAAGTTCAATTCAATGTTAAGTTTGGCCAAAGCATGTAACCCACTATTGTGGGACCACCCTTGAACGACTTCTAATCTTTATATTAATTACTATTAATGTTTCTTTTTATCTTCTTGTAATTGATCATTTTGATCTCTTCCATAACTTTCTTTGATCTTTCATCAATAAAGAGAACATAATTTAAATAAAAGTATAATTCCATTTTATAGATTAAATTTAGGAAAGTTAGACTTATAACTTGTAAAGATTAATTTAAGATCTAGATGCTAAAGAAATAAGTGGGAGAGGTCTAGTTACAATGGTCTTCATTTGAATAGTAAAGCCTATTAGAGTAACAATTGCATTTCATTCAAAAATTTAGAAAGGTAGATTATAAAATGAAATTATAAAGATTGAAAATATATTTAAATTTAATAACACTATTATTTTAAGATAATTTATTTTTATTATTAATTTATTTTATTTTCTTAATATGATATTATCTATTAGCAATAGTTTATTTATTTAAAGCATAAAATATTATTTTCTAATTGTCAAAAGTTTTTGTGTGAGAACTTATTATGTTTTTTTATATGATTCTATGCATTGAAAATGCCTTATTTCTCTAAACTATAGATTTGTATTTCTAATTGTAAATATTTTATGTGTATGTGTGTGTGCACACATGGATGCATATGTGTGTGGTAATTATAAATGATTAGAAATTTATTATTTTTAATATAAATATGAAATATTTTTTAGTGTAAATGTGTACATGTGTGCAAGCATGTCCATTTTCATTTTCATACATATATATGTGTGTGAATCATAAAGATTCACAATCTTATTAATTTAATATAAATATAAAATGAGAGTGGGTGTGGGGTAATCATAAATGATTAGAAAATTTTAGTTTTAGTAATATAATTTTATTTAAAACAAAGAATGATGTGTGTGGTAATCATAAAGGATTACAAATTTATTAATTTTGATATAAATATAAAATCTATTTGAAAATATTGGATAGCGAGATTTTAAAAATAAGTGTTAAGACTTACATGTTGTGATACAATGATTTGTAAGTAGACCGTTGTATTTGCCAAGATCTTTTCCCACTTAGGTCCACTTAATTCGTTAAGAATATATGTTGATACTGATGATCCATATGCCCAATAACCAATTATTGTTACTGTATAGTATACTACAAGACCAATAGTGAATTGGAAATAGAGAGCTTTATGCATGTTCTTGATAGATGGTTTTCTTAAAGTTGCCTGCATAGAATAATTTAGTATTGTCATTTACTATATTTAGCAAATTACATATTTGTATAAAAAAATAAAAATAAAAATTCATATTGTGAAAATAACAAAATAAGATAAATATAATCTATTAACTATGATTATTTCATCCTTATCATCACTAACAAAATAATAGGGATTACATTATGGCTAGTACCTACTTTTAATTTGTTATTATAATTGAGTTCATGTTTTCTTCCAATTTCTTATTATAATTTTTTGACCTTGTACAAATATTTTTTCCTAGAATTAACATCATATGGACTTGATATCCTAATAATACCATTATATATTTAGTTCAAAACTCATTTTTCAATCTATTCAAAGCATCTTAAAATGATCTAGATTTGTAAACTTCATCCCTATCAACATAAACAAAGCTTGAATTAAAAACTATATATTTACGAAAATAAAAAATAATGAACATCATTATATTTTATTGATTATGATTAACTATTTTTAACATAATGAAAAAATAACAAGGGTCAAGTAGTGGATGGCGCTTGTTTTTATTTTCTATTGTAATTTAAGGAGTGACTATTATGTGCCTCTATTTTGATAATAGAAATAACAAGGACCAAATAGTGGCTACTGCTAACTTATAATTTTCTATTGTAATTTAGGTTGTGTCTATTGTGTTCCTCTATTTTGCTATCATAATTTATTTACTTTTTGTAAATAATTTATTTGTATAAATATTATTTACTTGATAAATATTTTTATCACGATAATAATATTTTATTTAGTTAAAATTTCATATTTTCAGCCCATAAGATTTATTTTTGAAATGGTGAAAGTTAGTAAGATTTATTCCTACCAACAATTTTTTTTTTGTAGGATTACAAAATATTATATAATTTTATAAAAAAAAACCAATCATTACATTGATATTTTCCCTCATTTATATCATAATAATCAAAAGAGAAAATTACCATTTATAACATAAACACCTTAATACTTTGTTAGTAAGGGTAGATAATGGTGAATACATCCTTGGCTTTGGTATTTTTATGCTCTACCCTCTTTCTTCACATTGGCAGATATAATGCCTTATGAGTTGCCCTTATCTTAGAGTTCTTACCAATGTAGTGTTGGCATAATTACAACTCACACATTTTTTTGTTAAGTATGTAAAGTTTTCTATGTGAAAATTTAATTTATTCCTTTAATCTCTTGTGAGATTTGAATTGTGTATTTTGTATTCATCTTAAGAATACCTAAATGAGTAGTCATTAAATTAATAATGTTTTTTCATTATAAAGGAGAAAATTGCATACTTTACCACTTTCTCCATTCATTTTATATTGATTTTTGGACATTGTCATAAATGATTTATCTTGATACTCGATGTGACTTAGCACACAATTTAACCATATACTAAAACCACTATGTTCTTATCCTACCTTAGTCCGAAGTAGTTTGGATCCATTCCTTCTAGAGTCAATAGTTTACTCTAGACTAGACTATGAGATTGACCCTATCCCTTGGATAGGAACACACCCATATTCTTTTCCTTGTAATTTAAATTATTTTCTCAATTTTCCTAAGCTAACATTTTATCTTAAATTGATTGTTACCCATTGGAATACACATCAATATTACATTAGTTATAGTCAAAATATCTCACTAGAACATTAAATTATATTTAGCAATCACTATCCATATCACTTGGAAAAAATTTCCACCACAACTTCTACACCATCATTAACCTCTAGCTCACTACTATTGTTATCTAATTTTTGGGCCCCCTCCAAAAATCCAAGATTATCCTTCAAAATTTTGTCTAAGTCATAGTCTGGCGGTGTTTTGGGTGTCTGTTATAACTCTGGAGGTGATTTATCAAGTTACTATAACTTTCCATTCACCCACCCCATAAGCTTCTTATTTTTTTTGAACTATTAGTGATGTTTTTCATTGTTATTCGAATATATGAAATTCCCACCTAGTCTATTTTTGAGCTTAAACAGTGTAGGTGGTGTGTTACAAAGTTTTTCTAACTTCCCCATTTATTGCTCAAAAGTAAAATGTGGCTTCATCAAAGAGCGAGTGGTTTTTTGTAGCCAAATATGAACTTGAGAAGTGATTTATAAGGTCATGTGAACTACCCACTCTACCACCCGCATGATCATTCCTTTTCAAATTTTTGAAAAGAGGTTATATTGAGGCAGTGATATGAAAGCTAACACGTGTTGACTCAATGTGAGAGATGCATTTAATGTTTATCTACTAGTACACTTCTTGTGGGAATTAAAGGGGAATTTTATGACAAGAACAAACATTCTCTAGCTATGACATTCACTCTTGGAAATGTGAAGAAAGGGAGCATACCAATGCAAACTTCCACCTTCATAATTTAGGATCATTATGAGGTATTTTTGTCTTTACCTTTCCCTTATGAGAATACAATTATTGAGCTTGTTTTTCCCTACATTTTGAATTACCTAGCAAAAATCCCTTCAAATCCTAGTAGCCCAAAAATGGCCAGAATTAAGTTTCAAGGGTATGAGTATGTCGCAGGGTTAACATGTGAAATGATAGAGATAGGAGATACTAAACTAGGCCTAATGAATATAAGTGAGCTTAAAGAAAAATTCAAAGCTCCTAGTCCACCACCAATCACACACAGGGTAATTGAGAGCGGATTGGTAGAAGCAGCCACTTTCCCCGTAGCTGTCCAATGTCCAAAATTGATTTTAGAATGCATTAGGCATTATAATGCCCAAATGTGGGAAATAAGAAATGAAGATAACCAGTTGGTAGTCAAAATTCAAAGGGCCACTTTTGCTTCATGCTTAAAGATCCTTGAAAGAGAACCCTACTCACCCATGGATTTCACTAATGCTCAAGTTGATTTTTCACTAAAGAAGGGGTATTACCGAAACATAATGGTGAGGAACTGGTTGGAAAAACCAAGAGGAGGTAAATATTAGCTACCCCAGAATCTACATAGGAATCATTTTTCTAAAGAGATGTCTAACATAATTTTTCTACTCCATAGAGTTTGGGGAAATGAAGACGCTTTTGATTTCCAAGAATGGATGTATTTCTTTGTACATATTGTACTAGGGAGGACACAATTTCTAGATGGGTGACACTTATCAGTGACATGCTACACAATCAATTGGTTTATTTTCAAGCTAATAGGACATTCTTCATGTCCTCTTATTTGATCTATGCTATTGTAATTACCAGGCCTTGGCTGGGCTTGAGGCCAAGCAATCTTCCTCGAGACCAGGTACCCATTTTTTAGTATCTTGATAAACTATAGTTGCATAAAAAATTTCTTCATCATAGAAGGATATTAGATACCTTCACTATGAGGATGACAAGGGAACTACAAGGGAAAATGGAAATGTGGCTCTCACTTGAAGTTATGCAATTTGTTAACTTTTATGGCAGCCATTTCATTCAATTCTAGAGATT
>VDFB02036832.1:0-28156 GCA_007258455.2 Sequoia sempervirens
TTAAGTGGCAAATAAACAAATATTATTCCTGACCGCCAAGAGAACTCACCACTGCCAAAAATAGAAAACTCTGCACTGAGCTGCTGAATGAATGGAGCTTAGAGCAAATACTAAAAATAACACTTTCTAAAAATAGTGAGTTAAGTCACCAAATTGGCCCAAATGAAACTTGACTAGAACTTACTAAAAATAGCCACTGCCAAAAAATAGCAACTTTTTTCAGAAACATGAAAAACCTCCATAAGGCATGACTGGCATTGAGTCCCCTAACCATATTCACATAGACTACGGGAACCCGAGAATAGGTTATTGGAAAAACTCATACTGAGCTAGGTGCGAGAAGGAGACATTACATTCATCATCATGTTAGATGACAATTGTTATAGAATACTAGAAGTGGCCCTTACAAAGTTATTATTCTTGATCAATGAGAAACAATGGTGGCATGTTATTGCCTAGATTGAGACATTCATCCTACTCATGATCAGATATGAGGAGGATCAAAAGATTGCATCAACCATAGTTGCCAATATAACTTAGTCCATCAACATGATATGGTATTTGAATATTGAGATGTCTTCACCTTATTGATATGTATGCCTTTGCTTTGTAAATTGAAACATTTGATTGATACTCCATTGCTAAATGGATCATTGTACATACATCCAATGCTCGAGAATGATAAGATTGTAATAACCCAACCTTAATTTTTTGATTTTTAAAACAACTTGTTTACATCGAAACATGAACAATGATGATCAACTGAAATCAACTACCTTCCACTTTCTGGACACCCAAATCCCGATGTGGGCAAGGTGAGAGCATACGGTGGCAAGGTTTATATTGAAATGCATCTAAAAGTAACCACTTGTTCAGTGGGGTGAGTTATAATCTTCCACTTATGCAGTGGGTACAGATTGAAAGTAAAACTCTTCCACTTTCCAGCGATGAGTGCAAACCAAGAACCACTTTTCAGTGGGGTCAATACAAGCAACCACTTATTCAGTGGGATAATGAAAGATGCTACTTATTCAGTGGGGTGAGAAAGAGCACCACTTATTTAGTGGGTAAGAAATATCACCGCTTATTCAGTGGGGTGAGAAGCAAATAAAATAAGAACTAAGTCACTGATGGTATTACCAAACGGTGTTACAATGTGAGCTCAATTCAACGTGTTTCAAAATCAATTACAAATCTGCAAGTATGACATGAAGATGAAAAGAGTACCCCAAATGAACCCCAATCTGAAAAGCAAGATTCCCCAACAATGAAATAGAAAATATACCTCAAGGTTGTGATCCAAGGAAGACTGAAATAAGTCTGAACAACAGCTACATCAGGTCTGACATGAAAAACATAGGTCTGCAACACCCAAAACAGCAGGTAAACACGCAATCACGCCACCCAAGGGACTCTTCCAAAGTGCTTGAACTCACCCAGCATACTAAAGGATCTCAGAAAACATCAATCAGCAGTAACAGCAGGTCTGGTAATCTCTGGAAACACCAAACAACAGCAACAGGTGGACTGAAAATCTTGCAAAATACCATGCCCAGGTCTGCTACAATTTATTTATCACTCCCAGCAAGCTTTCCAAAGCCCAAAGCACATCCAAAGGACTTAGAACTGAAGTATCACTCTCAACAGCACTTCAAATCGCCCTACAACACACTGTTTCAAAAAAGAACTGGTCTGGTATGAAATTCTGAGCATATGACAGGTCTGATAATGACAGTACAGCAGGTACTGATGACTGTACGGACCCTCTAAAAGGCATTTAAACTTCTGAGTTCACCCCCCAATGTGTACAACAAGACATAGGAGGACTGGGTGCTTCCTTTTGATAGCAACAGTCCATCTAAGAGGCAGCGCTTAGGCTGGTAAAGCTCACGCCCAGCTACAAGAGAAGTAGTACGGCCTGGAACAATAGTACAACCTTCCTTGGAATTTGAGTAAGCCTGCAAAATACACAAAAACCCCTTAAACATGGTCAGCTAGGCATGAAAATCTCGATAGATGTGATCAACATGAACTTGACCCCTTTCCAATTATCTTTAGCATGAAATATTGGTACAATTTGCGTAGGGCTTCACCAGAAAACTTCAAACTGTACGGCCCAGCTATAAGAAATCCTCTGAAAAACTCCACAAATAAGTCTGCAACTCAATAGATTAGTTTAGGAAATACTAGCAAACAAAACTCCTCAAAATCTCATGCTGAAAAGCATTGAAAGAAAGCTTCACCATTAACTCCAACAGCGACTTGTGAAATGAAGCCACACTAGTCCAGCTAGGGAGTATCTTTCAACTCCGAAACTAGAATGAACTTTGAGGGTTTTCGTCCTCAAAGCCTTGAAGGATCCAATCTCATGCCAGCAGCACTTCGTTATCAAATTTCAACATGACCAAATGAGCTACCCCATGCCTCTTATAGTTTTTTCCCTGCTTTTTTGAAAAAGTGTTTTTTGCTTTTTTGTTGCTTTTTTGAAAACACATTTTTTGCTTTTTCCTGAAAAAGCACTTTTTGCTTTTTAAAAAAAAAAAACTAACTTTAATGACCTTTTCATTTTATAATATTTAACACTAAAGTAATATTAAAACATTACTTTATAACTTTAGTGTAAATATTAAAATAATTCCAATCATTTTACAAAAAGCATCGGGAGACATCCCAAATGGAATCTAATTGCACCAAGAAGCTGTTGATGACGAGGAAAGATGACAGGTGCCAAAATAGGCACTTACTAAAAATATAAGTGTTCACCAAGAAATGTGGAGAACAACCCAGATGGCCAAAAATGCAATGAAGATCATCACCACCATCCCGAGGACCAACAAAATGCCAACACACTATTGGATGCTGAGGAAAGCCACCATTGAGCTCTCCAAGAACCTTGGAACTCTCCCAACTCACCTGGGAGCCTTTAGAAAACCCTGGAAATTGGCCAATGCTTATGGAACAACATGGCATAAAATGGGGACATTTTAGTCCTCCCTCCCCAAAGATTGCTTGTCCCTAAGCAATGCCAGCTCATGCACTGATTGATCCCGAATGAGACTCAACGTGATTGTAGGATCCCAAGCAAGTCTAGGAGGTTTGTAGCTCCTTCTGCTTGGAGCACTGTACTGCTGGGCACTTGGAAATGAAAGTTCTTGAAGTCCCCTGAAAAAAGAGCAACCATTCTCAACATGATCTCAATCAACTCCTTGGAGAATTGCTCTCCACAATCATGAACCTGTGGCATCGCACAAGTAAATTTGAGAAAGTTAATTCTAACTTTCTCATTTTTAACTTCCTACACTCCAACATCATGGTTATAGTTGGGAAATAATCTACTGTTTAAAACATAAGCGCAAGTAGATGAATTAAAGTAACAACTTATTGGTGCCTAAACATTCATCCAACACTGAATCTGGTTGGCCAGACCTGTCATCCCCTTTATTTGAAGCCATAAATCAATCCTATTAAGGGGCTGGATGGACTGAAAATGTGTAAATTTGCAGCTATCCAAGTCTGAAATGGGCAACTCATAGTCTTGTTTTTGAAAAATCACCCCAAAAGAAGAGCAATTTCTGCAACACTGAAAATCCTTAGCTAAAATGAAATGGGCAACTCATAGTCTGATTTTTGAAAAATCAGCACCCCAAAAGTAGAACATCTGCAACACTGAAAATCCTTAGTCAAAATGAAATTTCTGATCATGCCTTTGGCTAAAAAATATCTTCTTAAGAGTCACCAACTGAAAATTGTGCCAAGTTTTGCTCAAAATCTCTGTCCAATCCACTTGTATGAACACAAAATGGACTCTTAAAATGACTGTAAAGAGAGGTAACAGCAGCATTTCTGTCACCTTTTTGATCTGCAACCTCCCAAGGTATGCTTCTCCCATCATCAGTAGTTTCCAACAGCCTGTGATGACGATCTTAGGAATAGATACTCACTCCAAAAGTGGCTCCACATGCTGAGGTTGCGCTGCTTTGATCATCATATGAGGTTCATCTAGAGAGAATTTAGGTATGCTTGTAGTCTCAACACCAAGGATCTCCACCCCATTGTCCCTTAAATCACGATAGTTCTTCTCTCCTTGTAGTGAATCCACAAGGTCAGCAATCATGCCATAAAGATCCAATCCATCATGATCCATCAAAGGAAACAAACCATTCACTTATTCAGCAGGAATTACAAGGCACTTCCACTTTTCAATGGGAAAGCTTATACAATGTTTGAGGACATTTAAATATGCTTCTTCCACTTTTCAGTGGTGAGCTATTACAATATTACCACTTGTTCAGTGGGGTGAGTACATCAGCAATAACAAATTTAAACCCACTGGCAATACTACCATCCAATGTTTACAAAATGAAGTGCATAGAAATTGAAGCTTTTGGTAATATAACCATCCAAAGCATTACAAAGTTAGCACATATGCATTGCGAACACCAAAATAAGAGGAGTAACTGCTGATATAAAGTGATGATGTAAAGAACTGCGGAAACACCCTAGAATAGCACCAAATAATATGTACCCAATAACCCAGCTATGAAATAGCAACGTGATGCCTTGAATGGATGAACTAGAAGGCTGGTACAAGTTTGAAAACACCCTTTTAGCTGCTGTACTTTATACAGATTTATTCATGATTTAATAGTTAATAGAAGTAAATGTATATAACAGATTTGAGCTAAATTAGGCACTTGAAGGAGATCTATGGGTTGGGTCTAGCTTGAAGTGGCACCACAATCATTCAAATGGGTACAAATGATCTGGGTGTGTGCTAGTTCAAATCATCTAGACGGCAGTTCAACTGAAAATTCATAATATTATCAAACTTAACTTTTTTAATATTTTCTGCATTTTCAGGGATTTTCTGCATTTTCTTATTTTGCATTTTCAGGGATCTGAGGAGCAACATTTACCTTGGGAGTTTAACCAAGTGCTCTAGAGGGTGGCAGAGCCTATCTTTGGGGGCATCAGAACATTATCATAACCTAGGCTTTCCAATGCCTATGTAAGTTTCAAATTTCAAGATACAGTCACAGAGATATGACCTCCACAAGTTGCACCTTCAAAGTAACCATATACCAGCAGTTCATTTGTTGGAATTTATCCTTATTTGACAGTTCATTTCAAATTCCAAGAGGGACACATCACCCCTATGAGGGGTGACTCTTTGATTGTAAAGGAAAACTGTCCATTTACTATTTTTAGTGACTTCTTAGTTTCCGCATCATATAGCTATAAAATAGGTTGAGTTGAGGGTTGAACATTGAAGAACATAGATTGCCCTCTTTGTATACTTTCTTTAAGTTCCAGTGGAGAAGGGAGCAGTGTTTCAAGTATTAAATATATTAAATTTAAATTTAAAAATATTTTAAAAATAGTTTCAAAATCATCAAGGCACATTTTGTGTGTGTGTGTGTGAATTAATAATATTTATTAATTCAAATATTATTTTTAAATTTAAATATTATTAACTTCTAATATTTTAAAATTATTTTTTAAATATTTTTAAATTCAAATTTAATAATTTTTTTTTTAATTTTATTAATTGATCATTTTGTTTCAATTTTTGCTTCACAGAGGTTGAACACTAACACAAACCTTGTGGCATAGCTTGTACTTTTTTTGAGTTTACTATTTTAGATTTTTCCCCACTTGTCTGTATCTTTGTTTTTCTTGCTTTATTGTGTTTGCTTTGAGTCGGCCCTTTCTCCTTTAGTACCTTTCTATTGTAACAGTTTTATATTCCAGTTCCCTTGACATTAATATAATTTATTTCTTAAATATCATAGCATATTCCATCTCATATAATTTATTTCTTAAATATCATTGCTTAAATATCATAGCATATTCCATCTCTTATAATCCAAATCTAGGGACTTAATGGTTTTAAATTTTATTTCTCAAATAACATTCAGTGCTAACATCATTGTAAATATGAACCATTTTGTGATCCATAAACCTCTAGACTGATAATCCTTGAGTTGAATCAGCAATGGATTGTCCAAAGTTAGCCTATCTGACACAACTTTCAGTAACCTGCACTATTGCATTTAATTATATTGCAGCAGTATTAATTGTGCAAAATCAATAATATAAATGAAAAAAAAACAGGGCACACAATGAACAAAATTGCGCAACATGGATTTCATTAGGAGAAAACTGGATAGGTGAAAAACTCTAGGAATGGTATTCACATTAACATCTCATTCACTATGATAGTGTCAGTATAAGGAGATTGCTATATAATGATCTTGTTGGGACTGTAATCTATCCTTACAATCACATTATCTCTCCAACTTTATTCTCTGCGATTCACAGGAAACCCTATTCATTTTTCTTCACTGTCAAAACAATCTGAAATTGCCTTTTTAGAGCCCATTGACTAACTCTGCATTTGGTTTGTTGTCTTATTTTATTCCTCTATGTTTTCCTTACCAAGGAAGATCAACAGTTATCTTGGAAATGGCAATGACCACCTCTTCAAACTGTCCTGTCTTGGAATATGGACAGTTGCCTCGAGAGACAATGACCATCCATGTAACCGTTCACAATCAGCTCACCGACAATGAACACCCACTCAACTCACACAGTTAAATAAAGCAACTACAAAAAATATCATAACAACCTTGACATCGAGGGCAAAGGAGAGATACCTCTGTCAAGAGGAATAACCTAGCTGTCATGGCCTGGGGTTAATTCAACAGCTCACCAACACATAAGATAGTTGCTATTCTAGCTAGTCCCAACCCATGATGGAAGAGAGATATGTAGCCAATGTTAAGCCACCCATGTAACACAAACTGCCTTTGTTCATTCTTCTGTCACAAATGAGCTCCCAGTTGCTACAACTCACCCAGGATTAGTCTGCAGCCATGAAGATATGCATGGGTTTGACTACATGTGCAGTATGACAGTGGTTTTAATCACCATCAGATTGCTTTTAGTGTCAATGCCCAAACATACTCTTGCTGTCCTACTGTTTTGATTCCTATAGCATTGCTACAAGCAATACAGATCACCCTTATTAACATTTCTAGCAGAAGACGGTACTCTCAACTTCTCTCCTTAATGGTCTCATGCTAATTGAAGTCAATTGGAAATCATAATGCTAAATACTATACACACAAAAATAATACTTTATTCCAATTTGATTTTCTCCAATACACATTACATATTTATAGGACTTGTATATCCTATATTATAGGAAACCTCCTATAACAACTCCCTTCCATAGATAATTATGTGACTAACAAATAAACAAACTCCTTAATATATGAGTTGTTAAAACAACTCATAATCCAAACAAACACTTACAATAATATAATATTAAGTTGTTTCTCAACAACTTAATATTAACATACATAAATCTATTTTATTAGATATACTAATCATGAAATCCACGTGAACACTAATTTCTAGCACCCTCCCTTAGTGTGAACATGGGGAGAAAAAACATCACACAAGTTGGAAACAAAATCGTATGCCTATGCATACTTTAGGTCTGCATACTGCTATCTGGATCTTGCTGCACATGATCACCTACATATGAGAACTTATCCCGCTTTCATTTCTAGTGAACTCATCACTGGCCTACCACACTTTCAAGATGTTTGATAGTCAGAGGATCTCTGTAGCCAGCTGCTTTCCTATACAATTGTTTACAATATCGATGATGTCCATATTCTCCTCCTTTCAAACTTTAACACTTTCAACTGCAATAAGTCCAACACTTCTGACTCGTGATCTTGGTTCAAATGTAATGAATCTCTCATCAACCTTTCATGGTTTTCACATAGGTTTACCACAAACCTGAACACAAATAGGAACTCACTCATCTGTTCACCTCATCTGGTTTTCTGGATTACCACTAACCTTTCCAAGATCCATGAGTTGCATTACACTAGTGCTTTTGTTTATTACAATATTTTACGCTAGGAGGATACATAAGAAAATAACACATATGAATAGAAATAACCACTGTTGTTGATCATGCCACTCGATCTCCAACAACATAGAAAATTATCACCGCCACACAAAAGAAAATAAAACACCACCAAAGCTGATAAGTGACCTTGTCATTGGTGACTGACGAGAGGACACTGAGTATCCTCCAACCTCTTGTGCCTCCATCCTCCATTTTGACTCCTTAGCCCTTCCTAGCCAAAGGTAGCATTAGAATCTCTAAAAGCACTGTTAGATATAGCATCATCTCCATGTGCACATGAATAAGAGGATGTAGCCATAAGAACACACCCTTTTTACTAAAATAAATCCTTGTTAACCCCGAAAGCAATTCTTTAGTATAGTGCTCCTTCAAGCAAAATAAAAGATTTCTCTTATATCACCAACTCTTGTATTACACTTCTTGGATTTAAGTAGCAAAAGATTTGAACATATCTCGTTTGAAAAAACAAAGCCAAATTGAATTTAATCAACACTATCAACCGACTCTCCTTTTGATTCAGCAGAGTTTTTACGCCATCCATTCAAGAGAATGGCATCTCTATCCATGCTAGATAATGCTCCTCCAATAATATTCAAACTGAAAAAGCAGATAGTGTGTTGAAATAAGCTTGAATAAAACTCCATAAAAAATCAATTTAATCAACAAACTAAATTTTAAATTTCAGAGCAACTGCAGTAGCCATCCAACAGGGAGAATGCAAGATCATTGAAATTTTTATGACACCACATCATTAAATTCCTTCACAAATATGAATTATCTATCTTGGTGGATATCTTTCACTAATACACTGCTCCAATGGTATGATATTATTTTGTTGTAGTTGATGGCATTCAAAAATGAGTTATCACGTCAAAACTTGCAACCACTATTTTCTGCTCCAAACTGCTCACTCAATACAAAATATATTTTCAAACCATATCTGGGTTTTATTGTACCCTTCGTTAGCTTTCCAAAACACTTTGAATTTTTAAATTTGGTTATGAAATGACAAAGATATTGCCATTTTACTGCAACTGCGTTAAACTGATATAAAGAAACGCCATTTTAAATTTAACACAATTTACCAAAAACAAATGGTGCTGCACTATTCACGGGTATAAGAAAGAAAAATGCTCTGATATCTCCAGCCAAAGTAATTGTTTCTTCATTCCATCTACACAGGCACAAGATGAGAATGCTTTGATACCAAATTGGAAATCATAATGCTAAATACTATACACACAAAAATAATACTTTATTCCAATTAAATTTTCTTCAATACACATTACATATTTATAGGACTTATATATCCTATATTATAGGAAACCTCCTTTAACAACTCCCTTACATAGATAATTACGTGACTAACAAATAAACAAACTCCTTAATATATGAGTTGTTAAAACAACTCATAATACAAACAAACACTTACAATAATATAATATTAAGTTGTTTCTCAACAACTTAATATTAACGTTCATAAATCTATTTTATTAAACATACTAATCATGACATCCATGTGAACACTAATTTCTAACAATACGAACACCTGTAGCAAACTGTTGTTTGCCAATAGCAGTCTATTAACACCTGCAGCTAGCTACACTATACTTTTGGCAGCTATTTGGATAACTGTATGAGATTTGTGATCACATACAGCATTACTACAGGCAACCTGCACCTTTCCACTGGGGTATTTGCAGCCTCTTACAAAAGTAATCAACTGGAAAACAACCAGATCAGAACTTCTCCATCAAGTATTTGGGATCGCTTTCTCTTAGCTTTGTAGTCTTGATATTGTTTGTGTGTTCCTTAAGTAGCAATCTTTAACTTGAGAAAGTGCGACTTTGATAAGGAGGATATACTAAAAGTGGACTATTACAACATTGAAGGACTTCAACTGAATAATGGATTTTTGCATTGCATGCTATGGTGCTTACTTTTAATTCAATAGGTATTATTGATTGGAAACTATGAAGTTTTAAAGATTGCAATTAAGTCTGAAACGTGACCTGTATTTCAGGGGTCTCTTACAGATGGGACAGTTTTTGATTCGAGCTTTGAGAGGGGAGATCCAATTGAATTTGAACTTGGCAGCGGTCAAGTAATCAAAGGTCAGCTGTTTGGCCATATAGTTTAGATTAAAGTCTTTTATTTTTTCGTAAGTGCTTTCTTTTTTTTTTAATGAAAGGCTGTTTGTATGCTGATTGTTATGTGTAAGTAGTTCTTCAATTTGGATATTTATTAAATATCCTCTGAATATATTTGCATCCCTTTTATGTGAGGTCCTGTGAGGTGCTTATAAGTTGTGCAAGTTAAAAATCTATGTTTGGGTTGCATACTATATATTTTGTGTATTATCTGTCTATGAATTTGGTTGATGAAAGAGCAAACTAGTTAATATATATGGATTTGAATTTTATAGGGAAATGTTGTTTTGAGAGAACCTGTTATCATGAGGACAATTTTACCTTAAATTTTTGATTTTTCTTTTTATGAAGTTTTAAAAAAATCATTTTTCTTGCTACCCAGCTCCTAAAATTGAGTACTGAAGCAACTTCCTATTTGCTAGACTTCCTATTTTCTGTATGTGGATTTGAATTTGTATTTAAATGTTGTATCTTGAGAGAATCTGTTACCATGAGGATAATTTTATCTTAAATCTTCTTTTTGTGAAGTTAAAAAAATCATTTTTCTTGCTAGCCAGCTCATAATTTTTTGTTATTAGAGGTGTAAACGCTTTTGACCCAGAGCTATGAACCGGTCAGGTCCTAACCGGGAGACCTCATCCCCAACATAAATACTCAACAATTACACCCCAATGGGGTTTGAACCTTGATGGCAAGAACAACATCATAACAACTTAAACATCACACCATGCCACTATTGGAAGCTAGCTCATAAAATTGAGCACTGAAGCAAATTCCTATTTCCTTATTTAAGATAGGAAAACGAGTACTTAAGCAACTTGTTGAAGAAGAATAAGCATACTCCTGCAAGCCAAAAAAATCCCAAGAAAAATATCCTTACGGTGTACATCCTGGATCAGAAAACCATATAATATACTAAAGGATACATCTTTTGCATAATTATGAAACATTGTGGAAATATTTTATAATAATTATATGCCATTCAGCATGTTCTATAATAAAAGATTCCGTCAATTTACAAATAGAATAAACAGAATGTGTGGCCATAGGCTCCTCTTTATCTGGTGATTGCAAACTTCTTTATGGCATAAGTTTAAGAAAAGCTTTGAATTCTTTTCACCTTGAACCTAAAATGGTGGAAGAGCTACGTACACCTCAAATATTATTTTGGACAGCTTAAATTCATGGAGTTCGAATTTGATGGCACTCTACCCCTTTTGTATGTGATTCCTAAGCAGATAAATTTTTGTTTTCTAGTACGCCTAGTCTATAGTAAATGCATTCCATTCATATTTACAGGTCTCTTCTCACCAGCACATTGTAGAAATATGGAGTCCATAAAACCAAGAATAATATTTGAAAAAATAAATTAGAAATTATTTATCCATAATGTCAACTCAATTTTGAATAATTTCTATTTTATCAAAAAAAGTTGAGTTCCCGGTTCTCCAATTGACAAATCCATATATATATATATATATATATATATCTATTTTTTTTTTTACTTTTGCAAGGAGTAGGATAAGTGATAAAATAAGCGAAAATAATAAGGCAAGGTTACTGAATTCTCTCCTTCCAAAAAGATTCTTTCACGATCTATGAAGATAAAACAGCACATTTATGCTACTAATACGCACGAGAGCTTTCATTTTCAAACTGTTTCTTCTCGACGAGCTATAGTAATAGCTCCTATAAGAGCAACTAGAAGAATTATAGAAATAAGTTCGAATGGAAGAAAAAAATCAGTGGATAAATGAGCCCCAATACGTTGAATATTGTTTGTTAAATCTCGTTCTAACATTTGATCTGATTTTTGAGTCAGAGATATTCCGAACCATGATATGTTCAAGATAAGCTGAGTGGGGGAGTTAGAGTCGAAAAGAGGAATTCTCCCTCTTTTCTCTCATTCAGAACCGTGCATGAGACTTTCTTCTCGCACGGCTCCTAAGTGATAAAAAAGATTAGCATAATCGTTTGATTCTCTCTTTTTTATTACCTTCCTCGTGTATGTATAAGATTGAATCAATTCAATTGATAGAAAGAATCATTAATCCTTAACTTTCCGAGGAATCCTTACTCAGTGGTTATTATGGTAAATCATCTTTTTTTTCTTATTTTGTTATGAAAGAGTTAAAAAGAAAAAAGAAAACCATCTGATTTAATTCGTTCTGAATAGTCATGAGATGTTCATCTTAGGGTAATCTTTTTGTCGACGGATGCCTTTTTTTTTACACTCGTAGTTTTTGAAGAATGAAAACTTACTATGTAGCATCTACGTTAAGAATAAAAAGATTGTACACGTCATTAATCTGATCCTTTGTAAAAACTACCCGTAATAACTAACTTGTAAAAGTTATTTGTTTATTCAATCAAACAATTTAGTTTGTTTCTTACTTTGCTTTACCTTAATTCAATTCAATTTTTGGTAAAAGTGATGTCTTAGTCCAAGTGGGAATAACAGTCTTTTCTTCCACATGTCTATAGAGTTTTTATAAATAGAAACATTTCTAAAAAAGAGATTTAGAAATGTAATAATTTGTAAAACGAATCGCACTCCTTCATATACATCGGGGGTCCATTGATGAAAAGGAACTAGAGAAAGCTTGAATGCTCTAATCGTTATTTTTGTTTATTGGTGATATATAACGCTTTTTCAAGCGTTAAATAAAATACAAAAGACATTCTGTAAATAAAGTATCCAATTCAAATTATGTTGATTCGTTAGAATAGCTTCCGTTGAGTCTCTGCACCTATCCCTTTCTCGGAAAGGAAACTATTGTCTCTAGAAATCGGATTTGGCTCAGGATTGCCCATTCAAAATATCCCAGGGTTCCCTGGATTTGGATGCTATCACTTGGTAAGTTTCCATACCAAGGCTCAAAAAATTTAAGTCCGTAGCGTCTACCGATTCCGCCAT
Source organism: Sequoia sempervirens (assembly GCA_007258455.2). Lineage (NCBI taxonomy): Eukaryota > Viridiplantae > Streptophyta > Pinopsida > Cupressales > Cupressaceae > Sequoia > Sequoia sempervirens. The sequence continues at coordinate 13,016 of VDFB02036832.1, forward strand.
ATCCCCTTCTTGTAGAACGAAATCATAAAATAATAATTGCATCCCATCAATTATTTTATTTGCATTAGCATTATATTCTTTCTGCATTTTTTATGCAATGTTCTTATCTGTATTCCCATCCTACACCACAAAAATATCCCTTTCTCTATTTAGATCTTATTGAAATCATATTTCCGTTCTATAAGTATAGTCTACGAAAGGATGAGAAATCAAAAAGAATTTTTTTCTTCTTATTTTTTTTCCGATTTTTCGAAATAATACTGTTCCACCTGGGACGGAAGGATTCGAACCTTCGCAATAACAGGACCAAAACCTGCTGCCTTACCGCTTGGCCACGCCCCATTGGTGTTGTTTTATTTTAATCAATTAATAGAAATTGAAGCAATGTTTTATTGTAATCTGAATTGCATATATTCCAGATATTTTTCTTTCGAGCCATACAATAACTAATAATCCTATCGTAATTCCCAATAGAAGGATAATTATGTCAATTAGAATCCATATAAGACTAGAGATTTCTTTTGAAAATCCCAATCGAGAAAATAAATTGGTAGCTTGTTCTTCGAAATCTGCTATATTAATCACCATTTTAACGATCAACCTCTCCCATAATGATATCTATACTACCCAAAATCGTCATGATATCGGCTAATTTCATCCTTTTAACCAGTTGAGGAGGAATCTGCAAATTAATAAAACCAGGTGGTCGGATTTTCCATCTCCAGGGAAAAATATTATCATCTCCTATAAAAAAAATTCCTAATTCACCTTTGGGAGCTTCTACTCTGACGTAATGTTCTTGTTTTGATAATTCAAAAGTAGGGGAAGGTTTTTTACTAATAAACCGAGATTCAAAATCGTTCCATTGCGAATCTTTTCCCTTATTGAAACGTCGAACCTCTAAATTCTCATATGGACCTCCCGGAATTACTTCTAGGGCCTGTCTAATTATTTTTATAGATTCTTTCATTTCCCCGATTCGAAGCAAATAACGAGCTAATGAATCTCCTTCTTTTTGCCATTGGATTTCCCAATCCAATTCATCGTAACATTCATAATGATCCACTTTACGAAGATCCCATTGGATTCCGGAAGCTCGTAGCATGGGTCCTGATAAACTCCAATCTATTGCTTCTTCTCTACTAATAATGCCTACTCCCTCCACTCGTTTCAAAAAGATAGGATTGCGTGTAATAAGCCTTTCATATTCTGTCACTTTTATTAGTAAGCAAAACAATATTGATTCCTCCATGGTCAGGCGGATCACAGGTGTAGATCAGGTAGAACAAGAAAAACAATATTTTTTTTAGGTTTTCAGAAAGAATGGCTACAATAGAAAATAGATAACTACTAGTCTTCAGAAGTGTGGGGAGGCCTTCGAATCCACAGAAAGATTAAGCACTGCCAACTAACTAAAGGCATTTACTGACAGACTACAATGAGGGCACCTCTAATACAGGCCTCCTCTGATTACCACATTGCAGAAATATGGAGTCCATTAAATCTTCCTCCATGGCCAGGAAGATTACAAGCGTAGATCATGTGGAGCAAGAAAAACAATATTTTTTAGAGTTTTTCATGAAGAATGGCTACAAGAGAAAATGATAATTATAGTCTTCAGAAGTGTGGGGAGGCTTTTGAATCCACATAAACCTACCAACTAAGGGCATTTCCTTACACACTACAATGAAGGTACCACTAACAAATTTGCAAAAATACTGAAAGGTGTAAAATCAAGTCAATCCTTCTTCCTCAAAATAAAAGTCACAAAGGACTCACTTGGTCACACATCTAGTAGCAGGGTCTACTTGTGTGGTGTTCTTGTTATGGCCCATAGAAGTGAAACAGGGAGCATGATCCAGAAAAGAATCAAGTAACTTGTGGATATATCCATAACAACAGGATTAAAAGCTCAGGCTTTGCTGATCACTGAAGTTGAAAACTCATGAAATGTGTATGGAAGAAACTAAAGTAATTTCAAGAGATGACCAACTAGTGAAGAGGTGTTTGGAATTGCTAAACATACCAATTGTCTAAACAGGGATGAGGGTTTGGAATGAAGTTATTCTTGGAGACCCTTTATTCATAAGCTAAGGGAATACCTGGGCCCATGTTAGACAGTATTTAATGCTAGGTTTGGAAAAATATTTAATGCATGCTTAGATAATAATTTAATCATTAATGCACACTTTGAAAACAATTAAAATCTTTGTAGTAGTGGGTTTGGTTATGCATTTTTGTCTCCAAGTTCATTGTTGTACTGTAATATGGAATCCTCCTACCTCTTGTTCTCATGGAGCTATGTATATAAGGAACTCTACTTTGTGATTATTAGTTATTATTTATCCTATGGATGGGTCAGAAATTGTGGTCTGGAATATGAAATATCAATTCTATTTTCTTTTACACTTAGTTCTTTATGCCAAATCAATTTTAATAATTCACAAATAACAACAAAAACTTTACAAGAAAAGAGTCAGTATTATACTATTAAGCCAGCATTACATACTTTAGATCCCAACTATAATTTCTCTTGTGTAAAACAAGTATTGCAACTGTTGATGTTTAAGCTTCGGGAGGTATTATCCCAGTCGGCTAGAAGATAAGTCAGATAAATAATAAACAATTATTCAAGTTGCTGGGTCAGCCCTAGTGGAGTAGGGCGCCTGGACTTATATATATAGAAGAAAGGTTCTTCTCATTTTATCATCAATTTCTATTCATTCATTCCTAAGAAGATGATCCGCTGCTCAGAAGAAGATTTATTTTCTTGATCAGAAATTCGCACTATTTAAAGTGCTGGGCTAGTTCATTGTATTCTGCATATCTAGGCGTGATTCTTAAGTGCTATTTCTGCACTGTTGTACCTGATATATCATTATTGAAGTCTTGCTGGGTTTTTCTCCCTTGAGTAGAAGGGTTTTCCCAGGATAAATACTGTGTTCTTCGTTCTATGTTATTATTTCTGCTTATTGTGCATATCTGATCTAAAATTAACAGCAACTTGCACCACATCACAATGGTAGATGGTGGTATACTATTCTTTTTTCTTTTTTATCTTGATTTTTTATAATTATTAATGAGGAGGAAACTCTTCTGCTTTGATGCAAGCTTTTGAGATTAGCTTATTGTCATGGAGATAAAAGGACAATTATTAGTCAGCTTGTCTAATATTTCCACCGCCAATTGACTACGAGATCTGTTATGGTACTTCCTATCCTCCTCATATGTTGGTTTGACATCTTGAAATTCTTTGATTCCATCTTAATTTTCTAGATGATGTTGTTTATTTGTCGATCATTGCACAACTCCTTTTTGGCTGCTTCAATTATTAGTGTTGAGTCCCCTTCAACCTGAAGTATTCACCATAGCCTTATTAGTTGTATTCAGTCAGGAGTTGACTAATAACATTAATAGACGTTGTCCATCATATTTTAAGATCTCTTTAATGTCCCTTTCTAGAACATTTCTAATTTTTTCCCTAAAACAGTAATTCCAACTTAGAATGATAATTGCATTATATTTATAAATATAACTTTATCAAAATGATGAAATTTTATTATACCATTCAACTTTATAATTCTATGAATAATTTGGAAAATAGAACTTATCTTGGTTTTCTGCAATAATTTTCCTTCAAACTGTGATGATAATGGCTTTGTCAAATATTATGAATTTATTATAATATTCAGATTAATAATTCATGACATAAGTCTGAAAATAAATCATATATTGAAATTCTTTGGAAGTGATTTCAAATCTTCCAAATTAGAGGTTTTCGTCCCTAATTCAGCAGTGGCAATATCAAGGTTTTTCGCCCTTAAAACTCTTAGTCCAACGTGGAGGGTTTTTGTCCTCCTTGATCAAGATTTTGATTTTCGTCCAAACTTGATAAGAGAAATAAGGGTTTTCGTCCTTAATCTCTCATGAACTTGGAATGGTTTTCTCCTCCCTATTTGCAAGACACTTCCTCAAATTCAAGACTGATTGCTTGATGTATGATAGACTTATTACTGTTTTCTTAATTGATCTTTTTGATATTTTGATTGCTTGATTTCTTGATGGTTAGATGAGTGATGATTGCTGATTGGATGTCAATGAACTGATTTGCCCTTTTATATCCATTTCTTGAAGGAGTCACCACCCTTCATAATAAATGAGTCATCACCCTTCATTGCTTCCTTTTGAGAATAATAATTTATTTCCAAATTGATTGATTGATTGTGACTAAGATATGAAAGGGAGATCATTTCCTTGCCGAGAAATTGTCAATTTGGAAGGAGTCACAACCTTTCACATTAGGAGTCACAATCTTTCACATTAGGAGTCACATAATATTTATTCTTAATTGATTTCTTCCTCCCTCCTCATGGAATGGTCCCTCCTTTATACCTTATGGGTGAAAGAGTCACCACCTTTCACGATGCTACCCTTGGAAAATATAATTTAATTTTAATTAGACTCTTTTGCTGGCACTCCCTTATGAATATTGCTGGCGCCTCCTTGCATTGATTTTTATGATATCCCCTAGCCAATGATTTAATATGCAGTGATCTGGGCATTTGGGGAGGAGCGGGGGGAGGGGGGGCATGGCAATCTCCCCTACTGATGCTATATTTCCTTTTACTACAAAAATGAAATTGGCATAATTCAACCTTTGGGTGTATTTTTCCCACATCTTTAGAATTTTCCAACCCATTCTCATCAAAAACCCATTATCAGTTAGCTTAATCAGCTTTTTATCTTTTTGTTTTTAGAATCTTGTCTACTTAAGATGGCTTGTTTGCTTTGGGCTTTTAAGTATTGACCAATTTTGATATTTAAGCTTCTATCTTTCCCCATATTCTTACACCATATTTCACTTCTCACTAAAAATTCTTTTCCTTTCCAACCACGACACAACCATAGGGCTTTGTTGAGTATGGTGATTTCAAGCTAGTGTTCAAGGTTTGGAAGTCACTCAATGCATTGAATTAGGCTTCCTAAGCATGGTATGAGAAGATAGATATATTCTTTCGATAACATGGGCTTAACAAATTCCAGGCTGATCACAATGTTTATTTGATGAATGTAAATGGTCATATTTTGATTGAGGTTCTCTATGCTGATGGTTTGATTATTACAAGGAATAGTACTTCATTAATAGATAGTCTTGAGGCTGAATTAATGAAGACAATCAAGATGACAGATCTTAGTTTACTGCACCATGCCCTTGCTATTTAGATTTTGTAGTTGTATTAAGGCATCTTCAATTCACAACCTAAGCATGCACTTGATTTGTTTGAAGAAACTCAATATGAATATGTGTAAGTTAGCCTTTACCCCATATTAGTCAAGAGTTAAGTCGATAGCTTAATGTTCTACACCACAGGTTGATCCTACTTTGTTCAGGTATTTTGTGAGAAGTTTATTACATTTTACTTGTTCTTAGATATATCTTTCTTTTGTGGTTAGTCTTGTGAGTAGATTCATGGAGGAGCCTACGGAGAGGATATTGAGGTACATTCAGTTTACTATTCAAATAGGTAACATGTTCTCTAAAGACGATGATAATCACTTAGTGAGTTATATAGTATGTCAATTAGGAAAGAGATGTGACTGAGATGAAGTCTACTTTTGGACATGTGTTTCATCTTGGTTCTGGTCCTATTCAATGTTTTGGCAAGAAGTAGAAGGAATTGTGTTGTCTTCTATTTAGGCATAATCTAGAGGAGTAGGGAACACATCATAGGAGGCATCATAGTTTTATGAGTTGTTACGAAAGCTTGGTTTTGCATAAGCTGTTGACAATGAGGGTGCTATTCATATTTGCTCATAAACCCTATTTTACATTCTAGGAGAAGGCATATTGAGGTTCTCCAACACTAGATTAGCCGATGCATTCAAGAGGCCCAGAGGGTATTGCATTTCAAAATTGTGTAGACTAATTACTATATAGTTGACATCTTCATGAAGCAACTTGTTAAGGTGATGTTCACTAAGTTGTTAGAGTTGCATGGATTTTAGGCTATCATTATGGGGCATGACATGGCCTCTTCCTTGGAAGCTTTGGCTTGTTTATTCTACCTTCCTTTGGCCCTTCAAGTTGTATTTTAGGGGAGATATTAACTTGTAAAACCTTTCTGGTCTCACTCATTGAGCTTTTGACGTGGTGGTATATCTTTGAGCAATTGATATTATATGTATTAGGGTTAGTATATTATAGACAGGCCTATCCTTATGAGTTATGTCTAGTGTTGATAGTTGTATAAATAGAGCCAAGAGGCAATTCTTCCCACCTACAATCATTAATTTCAATTCACATTCCATTTCTGGTTTGATACACATCAGTTTTGGTCTCTTAACACTGCAACATGCTTCTTGTTAGTTTTATGATCAGATGTAATACACAGAAAATTAATTCAAAATCAAATACACAAACACAGAGTATACCCTGGGAAAACCCTCCACCTGAGGGAGAAAAACCCAGCAACAATATATCACTTATATATTGAATGATGAAAATACAATTGATCATCTACAATGTAAGAGTATCTCATATATATACAAGAAGAAAAAGGGAGAGTCGCATCCCTTGATTCATCATGTCGGCCTCCAATTGCGTCTCTTTATGAATGAGGTCGGCCTCACTTTATTATTTGATTCTTAATGAATTTGCAACCATGATGTCAGCCTTCATGAAGTGTGACGACTTTCCAAAATAATTGCCGATTAGAGATGGGTCGGCCTCAATAAACAAATATTAATAATCATATAATGAAAGACGTGTCTCTTCAAACGTCTCAAGTCGGCCAAGATAAAGAATATAATAAATACAATTCAAATAGCCATTAGGCTACATTTGAATTGACTCCAATCGCGGATCTGGAAGAAGCAGCCCGACGCTGTTAATCATCAACACTTGTGTGGTTTGATTTTTTTTATTATGAATCTTTGTCATTATTCTCACACAAGAATTGGTGTCTGGTTGATTTTTAATTTCAAAGTATAAAAAACATTTGTATGTTCCTTACCCCAAGGAAAATTCTTACGACCTTACACAATGGCATTGTAAAATCCCCTCTTGGAATTTAGCGATATTTTTATGATTTCCCAGTTTGACACATTGGCATTTTGTCAAACAATTTGCATGCTAACTGAGATGTGTTTTCAATGGTTTGAGGTTTATTGAATGTTTAATGCAGTTTGTCCATGGATATTGCATAAGATTAAACTCAGGAAATTAACTAACCCAGCTAGATCAAAATTAATATTTATTGCATATGTTTGGAATGCTGTTACAACATCAACTATGAAAATCACAGAAGATAGAGCCTACAATATTCATAAATATGATTGATTCTGACCTCACTGTCCAGCAGCAAATCTTCTACAGATAAATACGATGGTCAAGAAATAGTAATGGCTCCTCCTAAAATGTAGACACCACTCCTTATGTGAGGTTCATGCTTGTAATGCTGGGCGCTTCCTTTTCTGGATATACGGCTGGGTGTCATGATAGAGACCAAACTCCTTACACCACCCTTTGTCCTGTCTTCACACTCCCATTTGACTCCTAAAGAGATAAGGCTCTTGTTTCCCACACCTAAGTCACCGCGTTCGCCGAATTTTATGCTTGAAATTCAAAATTCGGCGAATGTGTAAAAAAAACCTGAAATTCGAATAAATTCGTTTAAATTCGTACGACGTCTAATAAAAGCTTTTTGTTAGGATTTTCAAAGCATTTTTTAGGGTTTTTGTGAGAATGTTTTTACAAAAACCTGCCGCGACTTGCAGAAATCACATCTTGCTGAAACGTGACCACATCTTTCTGAAACGCGACTTCTTCAAAGGCGATCTGAAGGAGATTGAAGGTTGATGGGAGTAACTTAGAGTAGCCTTTAGCCATTGCATTTTTTGGCGCCATGGATTTTCCTTTTTTTCCTCGAACCTTCATGTTGCGTTTCATTTTTTTTTCCTCAAACCTTCGTATGGTAATATAGCGAATTTTTTTAGTTTTAATATTATATTGTTTTATACTTTTATTACATTAGGTTTCTTGCCCGAAAGATTAAATACTTTATTTTTTTATTTGTATAAAATTTATATTAATAAATTAATATTTAATAAAATATTTTATTTTTTATTTGTATAAAATTTATATTAATAAATTAATATTTAATAAATGTAAATTTAGTATTATCTTAATTTTAGTATTCTGATTTTTAAAATTAAACTTAAAAATGGAGTAACTTTTATTCTGTTTTTAAAAATTATAATAAAAAATTAATATATATTTATTTTATACTTTTAAGTTTTAAGAATTAAAATAAAAAACTACTATATTTGTTATTTTATGTTTTAAAATGTAGTGTTTTATTTTGTTTTTAAAATTAACATATTTTATTTTTATGTTTTCTAAAATACAATTTAGTATTTCTTATGGTTTATATTTTATAAATGTTAAACTATTTAGACAATTGTATGGATATATTACTTATATTCATTAAAAAATATAAAATTACATAAGGCAAATTTAATCCCAATTTTATACTTTTCAAAGTTTTTCCTTGTCAAATTTCATCTGAATTTCAATGTTGCCGAACTCGAATTCGAATTCAAACCTGGTGACTTAGTCCCACACAGTATGTCTCCCTTTGACCTGCGGACCTGCTGACAAATCTTCCACATCTTCTCCACTAGACTCCAAAATACTATCACTGTTTCTTGTCCCTTTTGACTGCTTTGTAAGCTAGGTGCCTGCTGGTTTAGTTTGGTGGCATTAGAAAAGGTGACAACGTCATACAAACCCCCCATGCAAGCTTAGTCTACGGCTCCGCTTCATAAATAGTCAAATCTGAGTTGCAGCCATAAGAAACAATTGCCACGTCACTCCTGTCTACCTCAGCTGGCACCTTCATATATGCTACGGGCTTTATGAACATGTCACAATATGATAAAGGGTCGGCGTCTATTTGATTAAGCTGCAAGGTCTAGGCTCTTTGACTTCAGCTGACACTTGATGCAGCTATTAAATTTGTCTTATCTGCCTGTCATTGGTATGCCTTGAATAAATTGAGTGGTGACCTGAATATAGCAGCATTGGGGTATTGGATTCCTTATCGCAGAACATATAATGTGACCTGATAATTAAATCAGCCTCTTATTGACTCTTCAATACTTGATGAATAAATAGTAGCAGACCTATAAAACCCACGACTTGATAATAAAATAACGCTCCACCAAAATAATATCTGCGATGATATAAATCTGATCTGTAAATTCATATCTATGAGTATCCCAATGCCTGTCCTGAAATTTGTCTTCAACCTCAAACTCTTGGATATCCTAAAATCTTCAAACCCTAAATATTTGGAATTTTGTCTTCGAAGAAGACACACAAAATTTCCACAATCGATCTTTGAAGCCCAAACACGAAGTCTGAATTGAATCCGCCTGAAAGAGGATTTGGGTTTTCGTCCAAACCTTTGATCCCGAAACTTGAGGATTTCCGTCCTCAAGCCTTTTGTAAGCTAAGCTCACCAATTTCGGACAATCTCCAAAAGATGACAATTTCTCATGATGCCAAATGATTTGTCTTCAACCCTTTTCAAAGCCTTAGCTCAACTTATAGAAGATTCCCTTTAATTTAATAAAGTGACTTTTATAATATTTATTACTTTTTAAATTATCACTTTAGTAAATAAATAATTAATTAAATATTAATGCCCCAATTATTAATTTAGGACAAAGTAATATTTAATCAATTAAATAAAATAGCTAGTCGGAAATTGGGGACATTACAGGCATGCAAGGCTGATGCTATTGTGCAGAACAAATAAATGAATTTGTCCATCTATTGGACTGCCCCAATAAAGCTTCTGCTTTTGTAGTACATTTTTGTGTGGGCTAGTTTGTGGTATCCTCCACTTTTGTTGGATCCACTCTCAATCCTTCTCGTCAAACCACATACAATAAGTAGATAAGTAATTTGCAAACTCACACTTCCTTATGTTGTGCACAACACTGTATTTTCCTTTTAGGTTTGCTTCAAAAGGGTTAGATGTTCCCCCCAAGTAGCAATAAAATCCAATTTTCCCTCTAGATACACCTCACAAATGTATCTATGAATGGCCTCAATGCATTATTCATCAATATTGTGAAATTAATTGGTGTATAACAAACACCAATAGGAAGAACTAAGCAGTTGTACACACCTTGTTTCATTTTGAATGTTGATTTCTACATGTCTTCCTCCCCCATACCAACTTGATGGTAGCTGAATTTGAGATCCAAATTTGTCAAATACTTAGTTTGTTAAAGTTGGTAAATGGAGACCAAGGTTGATCACTAGGAGTGAAATCAATTTGATGGGAATAGACTACTTTTCAGCAAATGAATTGAAAAATTTCAATCCATCTATTGTGGATCCCTGCACTTGTGATTGTTGTTCTTCCCATCTGGATCTTGAAAGCACTTCTTGATCCTACACATTTTCCACTTCTTCTACACAAAATCCTTAACCTTTGGTCACGGGAACTATCTCACTCCAAGAAGAAGCGTAGTTTGGGTGAGGGTCCAGCCTTCAACAAGTCAGCTATCATTGGAAGTGGATACAAATTCTTAATGATTATCTTTCAAGACTATATAATCAATCCATAGCCTTTAAGAGCTGTCCAACTTTTTACTATGGCTATGGGAGACCCATATGTTGAAGTATGTGAGCTTTTCCCTAAAATTCTTGAAGATGTCTCTTTACTTTGTCACTCTCCAAAAGTGATTGTTTGTACAAACCAATATTGGGTATGAGAGATCCGAGGAGAAAATTAGTCTCACACTCTGCATTCCTCTTTGGTGGCAAGTGTTCGGGAGTTTGAAAGACTTAAAAATAATCCAACAGCTCATCCAAATATTTGATCTCTTTGTTTGAACAATTAATCTCAAGAATCCCTAGTCCATTCTATTGTTTATTAGTCAAAAGAAGTAACCAAAATTTCTTATTTGCTTGAATGAGTGTTTTGTCGTGGTTTGTATTTACCATGGCAAGCTTGGCCTTGCTTTAATGTGATTTAAATATACCATATAGCTCATTCCATCCTTGACTCACCTATATTTGTATGCCCCCTTGTTGGAAATAACATCCTTGAGATACAAGAAAATTTCAAACACAACATCAAATGCATTGTGGAATCACATTTACTTTTATCTCATTCATATAATTTGAATTAGTACCAAATTTGATTCTACATCCTCTAGTTACATCTATTTTGCACCTTTCTTCACCCAACACAATTGATATGGATGCTAATGATCATATGTTTGTAAACTAATCCTCTTGATTGTTGATGTTTATAGCAGCATCGGGCGAATTCTTCCAGCCTAGATCGCATGGAGAAAACAATTAAATAATAGCCTATTGGCTATTTAATTGATAAATACGATTTTATGAAGGGACACTTCATTTGATAAATAATGATTAATATTTATTTATTGAGGAGATACAGATTAATGAGGAGGCACGATATTCAAGGTAGCCGACTTCTTGTTTGTAAATGACATGCCTCTTGGATGAGGCTGACATATTGTTCTTGAAGAGTCACGTCTCTCCCTTCGTGTGGTATATATACTCATTGGTTGTAACTCATTCGATCATCCATTCATATCAAGTTCAAGTTCTTCAAGTACGAATTTGTCTCAAGAGCAGATCGATAATTGTGCAGAAGGCTGAGATCATTGTTAGCAGATTGCATTACTTAGTTTCTGTATTTGCATCAGATTGTGGTGCTTATTGTTGGCCTTCTTATCGGCCTATTGTAAAGAAGACATTCTTGTTGTGATTCTATAATATAAGAGATATTATTGGCTGGGTTTTTCTCCCTCAAGAGGAGGGTTTTCCCAGGGTATCTGCTGTGTCTTGTATTGAATTTTTGAATTAATTTCTGTGCATCTAAATCTGATCTTAAATTTAACATGGTATCAGAGCGGGTTTGAGAAGATCGTGATCAGATTTGTTCTTACAGCTATACTCTATTCTCTTCTTTATATTTCTTTGTCTATTCCTACCTTAGTCAAGAGATGGTGAACGGTTTGAAGATTGAGGATAGACTCGAAGGAGCATCCAACTACACATCATGGAGGTTTAGAATCATGCTCACCTTGGAAGAGAATGATTTGGTCGAGTTTGTGGAGACCAAAGTTCCCGAACCAAAAGAGGAAGAAGAGAAGTTGCAATGGAGGAAGAAAGACATCAAGGCAAAGAAGATGTTGGTTGATTCCGTTAAAGATCATATTGTTTTGATTGTCTCCAAGTTGAAGACGGCAAGGGACATGTTCAAAACATTGGAGGAGATGTACGAAATCAACAACACTAGCTGGGCACTTGCACTGAAGCAACAACTACACCATGTGAAGATGGCGAAAGGAGAAATAGTGATTGTCTATTTCATGAGGATTTTGGAATTGAGAGATCAGCTCTCTACAATATTTCATGAGGATTTTGGAATTGAGAGATCAGCTCTCTACAATTGGTCATGTGGTTGATGATAAGGACTTGACCATGCTTGCTCTCAATGGTCTTCCTTTATCATGGGAATACTACATTCAAGGAATCAGTGCAAGATCCAAACTTCCTAGGTTTGATCGCTTGAGGGCCGATTGCATTCAAGAGGAGTCAAGGTTGGTGGCTAGAGGCGTTGGTCAAAGTTCATCTAATGAAGATATTCATGTTCTCGCCTCCCAAGCTTCGAAGAAGAAAGGAAAAGATGGAAAGAAAGGATTCTTCAAGAGGAATCGAGATAAGGGAAATGATGGTGCTCCCGCATCCAAGAAAAAGAGAGACTTGTCCAAGATCCAATGCTTTAGGTGTTATAAATTTGGCCACTTTGCTAAGCATTGTCCATCTAGACCTAAGCAACAAGCCACCGTTGTAGATGTTGATGATGCTTCTCTGCAGAAGGATTCATGTGAATATTTGTTCTATTCAACATTATCAAGCAATGTACCTACAGACACCAACACTTGGCTGATCGACAGTGGTGCTTCTCGTCACATCACTGGTTTTAAGGAGCACTTATCAAACTTGGTGGAGAGAGATTCTTCCGAACAAGTCATTATCGAAGATGATGCTGGCTACTCCGTGAAAGGGATTGGGACCTCTACTCTTCATTTGGATTCCGGCATTACACTTCAGTTGAGCGATCTAGAAGATAAAGGATATCAAGTTGCCTTCTCCAAAGGAAAAGTTCTTGTGTGGATGGAGAATTCCAGTTTCAAGGATGCTCAAGTAATTGGTGTTAGACATGAAAGCCTCTATAGGCTATGTACGCGTCCACTACAGGCATTAGTTCATGATTCTTCAAGCTTATGTGATCTTTGGCATTGAAGATTGGCTCACCTGCACTTCCGAGCCTTACCTATCATGGAGAAGATGGTCACGAGACTTCCTAAGTTCAATTAGGAGCATGAAGGAACTTGCAAAAGGATGTGCTATGGGTAAGAATTCAAAAGCTCCATTCCATAGTAGAGAAAGTAGATCTAAGTGTATTTTAGACCTTATTCATTCTGATTTATGTGGACCTATGTCTATTCCTTCTTCGAGTGGTTTCTTGTATTATGTTCTTTTTATTGATGACCACTCTAGAAAGACTTGGATTTATTTTTTGAAAACTAAAGAGTCTGAGGAAGTGTTAGGAAGGTTTAAGGAGTTCAAAGCCTTGGTAGAGAATCTTTCCGGTAAAAGAATCAAGGTCCTCAGATCTGATAATGGTGGAGAATACACCTTTGGCAACTTTCGAAATTTTTGTGTTGATGCTTGGATTAAGAGGGAGTTCTGTGTCCCCTATAATCCTCAACAGAATGGTGTTGCAGAGAGAAAGAACAGGACGATCGTGGAAGCAGCAAAAGCCATGATCCATGACCAGGATCTGCAAACCTTCTTATGGGCAGAAGCTTCTAGGACTGTAGTATATGTACAAAATAGAAGTCCTCACAAGGTCTTGGAAAATATGACTCTGGAAGAAGCCTTTACAGGAAATAAGCTAGAGGTTAGTCATTTAAGGATCTTTGGATGTCCTGTCTATGTTCATGTTCCAAAGGAAAAGAGAACAAAGTTGGAGCCTTTTGGCAAGAAGGGAATATTTGTGGGCTACAGTGAGACATCAAAAGCCTACAGGATATACATTCCAGGGCAAAAGTTGATTGAGATCAGTAGGGATGTCACATTCGAGGAAGAAGTTGCATTCAAAAGATCTAAGGGAACTCATGTGGAGATTGACAATGATGAGTCTCCTCAGGATATGGAAGTTGACCATACTCCTAAGATTCAGAGGGAGACTTCAGAACCAAAGGAAGACATTGATCCTGTTGAACCCTTGGAACCTACTGATGGGCCTACTGACATTGTAATTGGGAGAAAAAGATCTCTATGGGCCAGACGAACTATGCAAGAGGCTGAAAGGTTTGCGGCTCCTAGAGGTACATTTAGAGAAAGTAAAAGGCCACATAAGTTCTCCAGTTATGTTGCCTTGATGAATCAGATTATTGAATCTAAGCCTTCTAGTGTGGAGGAAGCTTCTAGTCAACATGTTTGGAAAGATGCTATGACAAAGGAGTACCAATCAATTCTCAAGAATGATGTTTGGGACATTGTTCCTAGACCCGAAGGCAAATCTGTGGTATCTTTGAAATGGCTCTTCAAGATCAAGCATGCAGCTGATGGGAGCATTGAGAAGTACAAGGCAAGATTCGTGGCTCGGGGGTTTTCACAGAAAGAGGGAGTTGATTATGAAGAAACATTTGCTCCTGTTGCTCGCTATACTTCTATCAGGACCATCATTGCCATTGCTGCATCTAGAGGTGGAAGATTCATCAAATGGATGTGAAGACAACTTTTCTGAATGGTGTGATCAAGGAAGAAGTTTATATTGAGCAACCTGATGGGTTCGAGGTACATGGGAAGGAGTCTCATGTTTGCAAGCTGAAGAAGGCTTTGTATGGTCTTAAGCAGGCTCCTCGTGCATGGTACGAAAGAATTGATCTTTACTTGTCAAGTTTGGGCTTCTTGAAGAATGATGCTGACTCTAATCTATACTTTAAGGTAATTGATGGTGAAGCATTGATTTTGGTTTTGTATGTTGATGATTTGATTCTTACTGGAGAAGAGCA
>VDFB02036833.1:0-46593 GCA_007258455.2 Sequoia sempervirens
TACTGCTGCATTGAAATTTCAATTTTTCACCAAATAGACTTTAAAAAAAAATAAAATAAACTTAGTAGTTTAGAAACTACATTCAATTTACCATAGATTCTATTTTTACATATTTTTGAAATAACTTATTCAAATTTTATGTCAAGTTGCTAACTCGATTTTTAAGTTTTTCATTGCCACTTAAGGGCTTTGTTTTTTTCCATGATAATCACTTTTATGCCAAAACCTCCTTTACATGCCCAAGAAGTTTCCTTGTTTGACTTTGTCTCTTTCGACTCCTTGAAGTGTGCTCCGGCCAGTTATGAAGCTCCTAGATCTTTGGAAGAAGTTTGAACTGCCCCTAGATGTTTTCAAATTGTTATCCTTATCATCCTTTTTACTTTAATAGCTCCATAATCCCCTCCTAGATGCTTTCATTATGTCCTTGAAGTTCATAAAGATCACTAAACTATCCAACCTCCCTCAAGAATTCCTAAACTAACCTTTGCATGAAGATAGGGCATGTTTCAAAGCTTTGAAATGGTCAAAAAATATCCATGAGGCATAGGAGAACTTATTGAATAAGAGTTGAAACATATCATTTCTTAATAACACTCTTCATTCACATCTTCAACAACATAAGTTGTTGTTTTCTTATAGACCTGAAGCTACCTCTTAAATTTCAAAATGTTGATGGAGCTCTGCTTATAATATATAGCCTCCTCTTTGCTTCTCTTTCAAAATTCCATGTGATTTTTCTCCTCTGAGTCATATTCTCCTAGGACTATCTTTGTTCACTTTGCATACCCAGCTATCTTTTTGATTGTCCATGTATGGATTGCCCTAAGACTGTCACTTCATTTCATGTTGTGAGTTATTGATTCCATGGTTCCTTTTTGCACTTTTTCCACTTATAGACTTCCCTAAGACTGTCACTTTTCCAATGACTATCCTTGCAACTTATCATTTTTCTCGTCATCATGGTTTTTTCCTTATTGACTGTGATCTCTACGTTGTGAATCTCCATCTCTTTCACTTGAGTGTCATCTTCTCACATAACTCTATCCCTGTGACTCTCTACATAGTCCATTGCCTTTTTTCCTCATAACCAATCATAAGCATAGTTCATGCATTTCACCTATCATGAACTCCTTTATGTGATCCTTTTCCATACTCACTATCACCTATTTCATAGTCATATATGAACTTCACAATCATAGTCACGGTCATGAACTTCACAGGTATGGTCATGAACTTCAATCATAAATCACAATCAATAAATACCTTTATCACAGTCCTTGATACATTTAACAAGGTTACAGTCACAAAGTCATAAATCATTGTCTTAAGGCCTCACACAAGGTTATAAATGAAAATCACATGTCAATGTCTTCATTAAAAGGCATTAATGTAAATCACAGTCCCTAGTCATAACCATTGAGCACAATCATTGTAATGAACCATTGATCACAAACATTGTCATAAAATCACAATCAAAACCTCATTAAGAATAAACTATAGAGACATAAGACTATTATTGAGGATACACCATAGTCATGAGGACTTATTCTTCATTGTAGTCATTGACCACAACAAGGATACAGTCCATTAATGACTCATTAACCACAACCAAAGAGACATATAATTTATTAAGGATGCATCATGTCAGTCATGAGTCGTAAATCCCTATCATAGTCATCAACACAAGGCATATTCATAGTCAAAAGTCACATAGTCATAAAAGGTATTAACTACTCAACAAGGTCACACAATCATAGAAATATCTAAACACTATCATTAAATCTTTATCACAGTTATAAATGATTATCCTCTTACTTTCTCATAGGACTGTCACTATCCTTGCTGCCCATGAAATTTTTCATGATCTTTTTCTTAAGACTGTCATATTTATGACTTTCATAAACCTCTATAATTTTTGCATGGTCTCATCATCTTTTCATGGTGTTTTGACTATCCTTTACAAAGACTATCCTTGAACTATTATCATAGACATAAAGTATGTCCTAGGATATTGAGGTGGCTATCCTATTAAAATTGTGACATCATTGCTTTCTTATGACTATCCTAGGTCTTGAAACCTTAATGTCATTACATTCTTACCTTGATTGTGCCTCATTGCTCCTGCCCACTTGTAGACTCAGGATATTGGAAACCAAAAGGATATAGGAAATATATGAATGAATTTTAATCATCACATCCTGACTGCTTGTTGTTGTCACACAATTGGATACCTTCTTCAAGTGTCACCATAAGATTATCATCTTTGTTTGAATACTTTATATCAAACCTTTTCCTTCAATATACATACCTAGCTCCATGTCTTGTATCTTTGAATACTATCATTTTGAAGCACCATATTTTGGAGATGCATTAGCTACAAATAAATATCTTAGTCATATTGGTGGAAGCCATATCAACTTCAACTTTCTTTCCTCTCTTTCTCTCATCTTCTATCTTGATTGCTGACCATGATATCTTAGCTTTGTTGCTCCTAAGATGATACTCATGGAGTTTGTTTCCACTCAAGATCCTTCACCCTTTTTGAAAAGTATGCCTTCAATGAAATATCATACACTTATCATGTTGTGACACCTTTGTTGATGTTTACAAGCATTGTCATATTTTCCCCATGAAATCTCACTTAAGAGATATCCTCTTGAGTCATCACATGTCTTAGTTTGAAAGTTGTTGTTATTCCCCTACATTTCTAACTAAAAATTCCTCTTCATTGAAACTATGTTTTCTCTCCTATATGGAATTTTCCTTCTCTACCACTGTGTTTTCTTAGTGTACTTCGGTTTAGCCATGAAAACTTTATTTTCTTATCTACCATTGAATCTTCTATGCTCAATTCACTATCAAACCAACTTCCCACCTTCTTATAAACCTATCATAAGGGGTTTGTCAGTTATTTATTTCACATTTTTATTCATACATTCTTCTTGCCTACTAGCCATCATATTCATGAGAAAATTGAACAATCACTTTTATCTTAGAAATCTCAGCTTACTCATCTTGGACAAAGTCACAATACCAAAGTGGCTCAACATTGTTGATATCTTAGCAACACTATAGGGTAGTGTAGCATTTCATCCATATATTAATTAAGCTTTGGTAAGATTTTTAATCATTTAGACATCCAATGACACTTACCAAGGCACACCATCTTTTAGGACAGTCATATAATGGTTGGCATTGACAAGGGCTTTACTAGTTTTTAATAGGGTTTTAGGAAAGGACTTTGAACACTCCTTAGGGTCTTACATGCCTTGGATTTACCATTTGGTACTTAACAATGAAGCATTATAAAAAGGTAATGCACTATTAGACTGCTCCCTCACTATGCAATACTCATGAAAATTGAAGTATATGCTATTTCCCATCAAAATAATAAATCCCCACTAGAAATATATCCTCCATGAAAGTTATGGTATCCTTCATTATAATGATGATAGTTCAAGGGGTTTCTAAATGACAAACCTACCCACATTCTCAATAAGATGCAAACTAATAGACATGGATCTTGAGTATCATTTGGGCGTACCTATCAAATTCTGAAGATAAAATGAAGAGATTTTTGTGTGGGTGAAGTAAATAGCTCTATTAAAGCCTTTAATTCCCTTGTAACGTGACAAAAATTCCCTTGCACACCTTGCAATGTGGTTGATCAATGGTACAAGCAATTTCTATCCTCACACCATGCCAGAATCTTTCTCTAGACTTTTTCAATGCTAGCTACAAAAAAACCCTAAGCTTCAACATGATACGTGAGCATAGCTGAAAGACACTCCTCCTCCTTTTGGAACCCAAATGATTTGGTCAAATTTTTCATTTTCCTTTTCTTAAAATTTTTAATGCAAACTTTTGAGTTGTCATTCCCCTTTGTGTTCATAAAACATTTAACAATATCTTTAATAAAAACAAAACAAAACAAAAGTGTCAATAGGTACATAACACTAAATGCTACAAAAAAAT
Source organism: Sequoia sempervirens (assembly GCA_007258455.2). NCBI lineage: Eukaryota > Viridiplantae > Streptophyta > Pinopsida > Cupressales > Cupressaceae > Sequoia > Sequoia sempervirens. The sequence goes on from VDFB02036833.1 coordinate 3,976, forward strand.
AAAGGTTGCTCGTTACATGTGAATTTACTATGACAACACATATTCCTCATCCATTACATCATTTATCTCATCATTTATCCATAATCATAATCATGTGTCATTCTGTTGCATTACATCCATGTGAGAGTTCATCATCTAATAGGGTGAAATTACGTTGAGGAAGGGAAAATGCATTTTGGGTGGGAAAAAACTTTAGGGGGGTTCACTAGAACACCTTAAAGGGTTCGCTAGAAGGGGGGGTTCACTGGAAGAGGGGATTCTAGCGAACCCCCTTTTAATGGGTCTTTCTTTTTTAATGTCATTTAAAGGGGGGTTCTACCGAACCCCCCCTTTTATTCTCCCCCTCCTAGAACAATTTTTTGCAGAATTTTGTGTTTCTAGGCTCAGGTTGAGGATGAAAATGGAGGAAAATTCACAGACCCAACTAGATGATGGTATTCCTCGAAATGACCTATCCATCAAGTATAATTTTAATATATTTTGGTTTTATTATGTATTTTTTTTAGTTTAATTAAACATAGATTTTTCACCGAAAATCAAGCTCTTTGTTCTACACATGTAGAAAAATAGTATATTATAAAAAAAAAAATCTATGCACTAGATATTGATGTCCTTGATCCAACAAAAAAAATGAATTTTGATACATACAAAAAAAGTTATTTGTTAGCAAGTAAGTGTATGTCTAAATTATGTAACCAGTTTGACTTCAAAACTTAATTAAGAAAAAAATATTCAATAAAACAGTATGAAACCAAATGCATTCACTAGATATCATAGTTATGAATCTAAATTCGAAAAAAATAGAATTTTATCCTTCATAGAAAAAAAATTATGTGTTAGCAAGTACACATCACTCTTTAAAAATGGTGTTTACTGTTAAAAACTTATTTTTGAAGGAGATGGAAAAAGAAATGCAATTTGATTCCAAAAAATTTAAAATATATATATTTAGAATCTACAAAAAAAAATTCAAAAGTCACTAGTTTGCATCATCTTCAAATTCATCATGGTTTTGCAACTATAGGTACCTGAAAGTGAAGATTTAGTTTAAAAAATCAATTCAATGTCAGGTTTGGCCAAAAAGTGCAACCCACTATTGTGGGATCACCCAGTATGTGCATCCATACAATCAAATCGAATCATTTTAGTGGCATCAATCAACATGCCCAATCCTTATTCCATAATCAATCCTATATTCATGGCATGCACATCAAACCAACATGATTTCTCTCAAGTTATCTTCTATCCTTTATGACACATATTTTTATCACAACATGTATTTTCAAGATACCTATTGGGTTCCATTTCACTCAACATTTCTCTTGAGGGGGCATCACTTCTATCATCATCCTTAAGCAATTGGGGCAACTTGCCACTTAAGCTTCATCCACATCCATCCTAATTTTTATTTTTGTTTGACATAATGCCACTCAATTGCATTATATCAAAGAGGAGAAAAATTTAGACACCTAAAATACCCCCTAGGTCTATTCATCATCACTAAACCTATCACCTAATCCCTAATCAACCAATTTCATCACTAAACCTATCACCTAATCCCTAATTGACTAATTTCATCACCTAGGCCTATTCACCTTCTCCAAGTCTTAATTAACCTAGGATGCATCCCTTTCACCTAAAGTCCGTAACCTAATTAAATAATCATATTATTTAATTAATTACCATTTTCCATCTCATCACAATAAATAAATAATTAATTATATCGTCCATCTATTATCCATCTCACCCATGTGGCTAAAATAATTAAACAATATTATTATTTAATTAAGCCTATTTTCCCTCAACACTTTCCAAGAATAATGGGGACCTAACACTTGTCCTTGTGCTCCCATTATTCTCTCCACATTCCAAAAATATTGGGCACCTAGCAACACTTTTCCTTATGGTCCCCTTATTCTCTCAACACATCCCAAAGTTATAGCCCTTTTAGGTGCACATGTCCCTAATTTCCCTCATCCTCACAACTACTTACTAAATTTGGTAAGTTAATCCTAGCCATTCACATTCTAAATACCTTCATATCCACCCTTCATCCTCTCCTAGATCCTAGGGAATTCCTCTCAACCATTATCCACCCTTGATCTCACAGTTATATTTAGGCCATCCATTCCCCATTTCTAAAATCTATAAATTCAAGCACCCCATCCCTCATTCTCATCCATTATCATTCATGGTAACTATATGCTATCAAAATTGGTATCATTCAAGCAAGGATCATCCACATCCCAATCATTCAAGGAGAAAATCATTCAAAAATGGAGGCTTTGGTAATATTTGAATTCAATTTTTTATGTTATTATCTTCTTTTTTTCATTGTTGAACTCTATCTAGAGGTTTGGATAGTTTAGAATAAGAGTCTTTTGCATTGCATTTGGTTCTATTTCAATTTCTAAATTATTGCTCACAATTGCTTATGATTGCTTTTGTCAATTGTGGACAATTAATAGTAAGCATTACTAAATATAATTGGGTATTTTTTATTTGTATTTGTTTGGTGGATAAATAAATAATAATTTATATGATTGGTAATATACAAAAATATTATATACTTAGAGATAGGACATTGTTTAATATTACTACTATGGGTTATTTTCTATCTAATAAATAATACACTTCTGAATAATATGTTTTTAGATAACAATTAAATAAAGTAAATAAAATTTGATCACTAATGAGTTAGAATTGTTTATGTTTATGTGTTTGTATAAGACCAATTCATGTGGGTTCAATTTTATTCTTATGTATTTGAAAATTTTGATCCCAAGACTAATAGAAAATTGTGTAGCTTTATGAATAACTTTATGTGGTATATAACTAGGTCAATTTGACCAATATTTGTGAACATTTGTGGTGTTTACATTATTTCTACTTGGATACAAGACAACCCCACATGTCAAAACTAATTTTTTTATAGATGAAGATAACCAACTATCACCAATATCATTTAGGTGATAGATGATAGGTGTTATCCACCATATATTTATGGATTAATTAGATTTCACTAGTATCATGGAGGTGAAGGATTTCAAGGCCTATCCATGATATTATTCAGGCACAATTTAGTTGGGTGTCACTAGTGCTATGGAGGTGATGAATTTCAAGAGCTAACAATTGTATCTTAGGGTTTAGCCAATTGTCGCTATTAGCACAAAGATGATGACTACTATGAGTTACTCATGGAATTATATATCTTAGCCAAATTTCATCATTACCATGTAGGTGATAGATGCTAGGAGCTACCTCATACTAGGTTGGACCAACTTTTTCTAGTGGCGTGGAGGCAAGATCCACTAACTCAAAAGGTTCAACAAGCTATGAAAATCTTATTAATGATCTTATGTGATATGTGTTGTAACACTTACACCTTGTCTATTGATAATCAAAAGTATCATGGGATTATTTTTCATCATCAAAATTAGTGCAAATAATCAAGTAAAAGGATGGAACCCATGGTATGGGATGCATCAACATTATTTTTCCTAGATGGGATGCACTTAAAGGGTAAGTGTTAGTGAACTAGGTAATGGGAAGATGCATGTAATAGTGTCACATCCACTTCCTATTTCTCATTGGTCACTATGTATGTGTGTGTCAATCACTATGTATTTGTGTAAAAATGGCATCAATTATTTTGCACTTCGTTATACTTATGACCTTTCCAATGATGATAACAAGTACTATGAGATACTGCATTGTCATCATAGGTGGTGGTGGATTAAAAAATATGGAACCCAAAGTGCAATGTGGGTTTCACTTTCATTCCTTTTTCAAATGGGATGTGCTTATGAACTTATAGGTTAGTGAACCTGGAGAGAAGGTAAATATGATTGTAGTAAAGTTACAACTACTTCCTTTTTGCTTCATGGTCACTATGTGTACTTGTGAGGTTGTTAAGTTATTCACATTGTTTATATGTATTGGATATTTGAGCTAGTCACACTATGTATATGTGATGTATGTTAGAGATATCCCTTATGTGTACCTATGAAATGTATAAGAGCTAATCACTTATGTATGTGTGACACAAGTGAGAACTAGCTACATTGTGTATAAATGGTGTATGCTTGATTCAATCATGGTGAAAACATATGATGTTGGAATAATATGGTCCTTGTATGGTTTGGTGTATATTTATACACTATTATGTAATAACAACCCCAACTTGACCTAAAATATTGCAATTTTTTTAATATAAGTGACATTCCAACCATAAAACCAAATGAGTAAGCTAAACAACTAAGAAACAACAATGCAATGTGATTTCAATATTTAACTAGCAACATAAGTTTTCATGAATTTGGGCATAACTAAGGTCATATACACAATACCAATTTAATTATGACAATATGAATAATGAAGATTAAATACATACTAAATGAAATCATACCTTATTGTTTTCTTAAAGTAGTTTGTTTCTTCAATCTTGTCATATCCATAGTTATGGAAAAAGGGTGCAATATGATCCCAACCAAGTGTATTTAAGTCCCTATCCACCCCATCCAAGCAGATTCTATGGCTCGAGGATAGTGATATTTTCAATCATTGCATCCTACTATACACAAGGTAACTACCCATTAACCATTCACCTAAGGAGTTCCTACATCAGTAACTCTAAGTATCAAATCTCACAACAAGGTATATTGAAGTGTGACTATAGGGTTTTTAACCAATCTCTTACTTACCTATTGTTCATTAGAACTCTATTTTCCTTGCAATCCATCAAATAGTTAAGCATATAATATGGCCCATCATCTACATTTTGTTGGTCATAAGGCTTGCATGCTACTAGTGGAAAGCATTTGACCCTCTAGTTTACACTAGAGATTCATCACCTCAATGTTGTTGGCACAAAAGCTTGAATTCCACTAGTGAAATCCATCCAAGCTTCTAGGGGAACATGGGGCATCCATCACTTGCATGTTTTTGACCTTAAGGCATGCATTCCATTGGAGGTTACCATCCCACTATTTATATGGTATGACTAAAAGTCTATAGGAAAAGTACACTCCCTAACTATTGTCAAGATGGAGCATTGATAAGCTTATTTAAAGTGGGACATAGGATTTACCATATGATGATCACCTCGGAAGGAGAGGATTATTCTATGTATTAGGGTTATACACCCACTACCTATGCCTTCATAGAGTCCTTACCCCATTCATCTTGTGTTTTCTTAAAAGTTAGCTCCTTTACCTAACTTAGCACTATAACTAGAAAAGAAACTCCTAAATAGGAATAATTAGTCCCCAAGCCTAGCCCCCACTAAAGCTCAACTATCCATTTCTGGTAGTGGTATTACAAAAAGAGGATTTGCTAACCTATTCATTCCACATGTTCTTCCAACTAATACTTAGTCAATGGGAGGTACCCAAGCATGCAAAGGTATAAGACCAATAAAGGTAGACACTTACTACCCACTCTCAAATGCTAGTTTTTTGCTACACTTATCATGGCCTAACATGTATTATAGTTGTTTTAAGTTTAATTATAACATTGGTTGGATATAAAAAAATTGGCAGGAATGAGTTTGAAGAGAGAACTTGGTTACCCCAAAGATCCCTTGAGTGAATATAAAGTTACAAAATCCTTCCTTCATCAAATCTATTTTTGGTAAATCCCCCTCACTTCCAACCTTAAATTAGTAATTTTAGCATAGTGCTTATCCATATAGACGAATCCAATTAACTATTTATCAAATTGACTATTTCATTCATGAAATTGCCATCCTAACAACAAGTAATCACACATCATTAAATTAAGATTTCATTGTAGAGAATTATAAAATTATGTTTCTTTATTTTCTAACAAATTCTTCTTTCTTGGTAGATAGCAAAACTATGATATTTTCAAGTTAAATTTATTCCATCCTAAACTAGCTCGGTGACTTAGCCAAGACACCACCATAGAGGTTTTAAGCATGAAAAGAGGAAGAATTGTAGAGAAAAATTTGGGTAGTTTGCTATGCAGTATTCATTTGAAACATCAACAATAGATAGCTAATGTACTAGTATTTCCCCTAACAATGATGACACTTATAGTGCCAAATTACTCACCTAAACAATCATTCTCCAAACAAATGTCAAAACAATTGATGGAAGTGAATGTCATTTACTTATTTATTTATTTTAGCAGTCATTGCATATTTTACACTTGAAATAGCAAAAAAAAAAAAAATTGCTAAGGAATGAAGGAAACTTGAAATAAAGGCATCTAAGGGTTTCAACTAGAGAAAACAAAGGTGATATACAAAACATAAAATTAACCAGACCCTTAAAATGAGTAGGTGGGTGCCATTGACCTCTAGAAGAATAGGTTATACAAGTTGGGCATCTATTATTTTCTTTGTTACAATAAGCAAATATTTGCATAGGGTCACAACAACTAATGGAGGTGTTTTACCAATCAAGTATGATTTATAAACTTATCAAACAACAAACACAAACAAGGAAAATTGGTTAGAATACAAAACACACTTGTGATAGGGTGTCCATGATGTTTTCCTATGCTCAAGAATGTGAATGGACCTCCTCCTGTTCTTATGCCCTCCTTTCTCCAAATTTCCCACTAATTTTTACCCATGAAAACCCTATTTTATCTCCTTTCTCAATGACTGGGATCATTATGACAATTAAATACAAGGTTTCCATCTATGTAGGTGACTAGGAAATATGTATGGTGAGGCATGGCCTCCCTTGAACTCTAAAACAATTAAATAGTTAAAATTGAATAAGTGCTCAAGGGTTCCTAGGGTTAGGCATAAGGACTAAAGCGAGTCCCAACAATTTACATTAACTGTTTAATGAATTATTAAATATCACACAATTTATCTTGACTTGGTTGTAAGAACCCAGGTTTGGAAAATGTTAACGAAAGGTTTGATAGAAAGGTTGGCACAAAAATCAACCTATCATTCTCTATATGAAACCACAAAACCCACCTCACCTTACACCCTGATTACTTGCAATCAAACCAAATTCCTTGCACAATTGGACACCATTCCAGTTATTAGTTTGGGTTAGTCAAAAAATATAATTATTACTTTAGACTTAATAGATAATATGATAATAATCATAACATTCATTAATACTAACGCTAAAGTTCATAATCATCTCACACACATCAATAGTTTACAAATTCAAGTTCCATCCCTAGGCCAAATTACAATAGGACTAGGGATCTCATGGGAAAGTAAAAAGGGTTTCCAAGGGAATTTGATCATTGTTGGCATAGAACAAACACTTTTTGGAATGTGTTGATATCATTCTATTGTAATTGGATTAAATTGAAAGAAAAATATCCATGAATAGTTGTCGTTAAAAAATGAGGTCAAAGATCTCATCCCAAATACCAATATGTAATTTCTCTATTGGGTGAAGCCACAATAGTGGTTTACAATTGAAGTGAGGAAGGAAAACTCACAAAAAACTTATGCATGGAAAAAACTTGATTTTAGGGGTTCGTATGAACCTATTGGTTGACCGAACCCATTAGGGGTTCGCTAGAACCTAGGTTTGGGCGAACCCTTTTAATGCTTTCCCACCAAAAATTCCAACAAAACCCCTTATAAAAGGGGGTTTCGAATGAACCAGGGTTGAGCGAACCCCTAGGGGTTCACTCGAACCCCCCTTATTCCTCATCCCCCCTAAGACACAAAAAAACCTAAATTTTGGCACTTTGGAGCTCGGGTTGAAGATGAAAATGAATGAATCTTCACAAACCCAACTAGAATCAAGTAGTCCTCAGGCGAGCTATCCAATGAATATAATTTTAATATGTTTTGTTTTATTATGTATTTGTTTTTAATTATATATTCAAGCACATGTGGAAAAATAGCAGATTATCAAAAAAAATTGAAAAAATATGAGTGCACAGATATTGAAGTCCTTGATCCAACAAAAAATAATAATAATAATTTCGATATATACAAAAAAGTTATGTATCTGATCGCTTATGTCAAGAATTGGTTTTGACTTGAAACTTGATTAAAGAAAAAATATTCAATAAAAAATTCTAACCAAGTGGAAGCACTAGATATCGAGTTACGAATCTAAATTCAAAAAAATTAAAATTTTATCCTTCATGGAAAAAGTTATGCATTATACTGTCGTCACTTTTAAAAATGTTATTTTTGAAAAAAATAGTTTTCGGGAGATGGAAAAGAAGTGCAATCTAATTCCAAAAATTTTAAAATATATTTTTAGAATCTGAGACAAAATGTGATGAGACTTCGAGTTTGCATCATCTTCAAATTCTTCACGGTTTAGCGCTATAGGTGCCGAATGTGAAGATTTAGTTAAAAAAATAATTCAGGTGTCGGTTTGGCCAAAATTGTAAACCACTATTGTGGATCACCCTATTACTAGTGCTCAATTACAAAGCCTTTGATTTCTAATAAGGGATATGTAGGTAAGGCCATTCAAATGAACCCTCATGGTTTAGGTTGAGGTCTAGGGGTAACCCTAACATTAGGAGCTTGCCACATTCTAGTGTGGATATTTTGAGTTGGTGCTTCTAATTTAGTTGGAAGATGGTAGGACAATCAAGTTAGTACTTGTTTTGAAAAAAGTGGTAGTTAAAGGGTAGTTATCACAATCTCCTTGCTCAATTTCATATGGATGATTGTAAGCTTTCACTAACTCCCTTTCTACTAAGGGTGAAACTTGAGGTCAAGTGTTCCACTCTATTGGTTGATGCAACCTTGTATCCAACTTTTTGGTAACCTCATTTGCATGACTCTTTCTCCTCTTGGAATTTCATTTACAACCAACATGGTTTCACAATTCATGTAATATCCTCATGAGCTTCATTAGAAATCAACCAAACACATTGTTCACTACATATAGGGCATTCACAGATATGGGGTCACTATGTAGAATGCACAAGGTCACATTTGATTGGATATAAAGAATTTGATTGAGCAGTGATTTTGATGATCGTAAGTCTACATCTAGCTACAAATTTTACCTTGGCTATAGTCCCATTTGTTAGAAAAGAAAGAAACAACACACCATTGCTCACTCATTGACTAAGGTTGATTATTCTAGGGTTATAAATATTGCTTAAGGTTATTTGGCTTCAAATTATCCTCATCGATCTTGACATTTATTTTTCAAAGTCACTAGCCACCTTTTATGACAACCAAATTTCAATCTAGGTCTCAAAAATATAATCCATCATTAGTGAACCAAACACATCAAGATTCGCATGCACTTTCTACAAGAATTGATCCAAGAGCAAGTCATCGATTTGCACTATTGTCCCACAATAAAGAAATTTGTAAATATTTTCACTAAACCCTTCATTGATAGGAAGTGTCTCCATCTACATGATCTCTTGGGGGTGTGAGATATCATTTCTTCAGGGAAATTTACTTAGCCTTCTTACTCCATTCTCTCATAGGGGTGGGGTGAGGTTTTTCCACTCGATTTTCTCCTTCTCTTGTTTCTAGGAGGATTTTGTTGTACATGAGTACCTCATTAGACCTTGTAGTTAGGACCCATCTTTTACGCTTTTTTATTTTCTCCTAAGTTGCACTTAAATGGCAGAAGGGGGAGTTGTTGGTATGAATGTGATATACTTTCTAAGTAGTGTATTTCCTAGCTAGTTCTCCACTTAGATCCTTTTCGCATTTTGTTAAGTTTACTTAGGGGCGTTTTCACTTTATCTCACAATGGTTGTGCTTTTAATCTCTTAGGTGTTATATCTTATATATAGTCGCCTAGCAATCTCTCATGCTTGTATGCTCTACATTCTTATTGAGTATAATGTTTATTCTATTTCTAATTCTTATTAATGTTTTCCTTTCACTCATTTACATTCTTAGGTAACTTCACAACCAAATTTTACAAGAGTTTCTACTTGTTCATCTTTGAGAGATGGACAAGATATGAGATGATGTCATCAAAGGGGAGAGTTCAATTTATGACATCTCTAACTCCCTAAGTCACTCTTAAAAGAGTGTGATAATTAAAATTGACTTGTGAATTGTCCTCATTAACACTATACATCTTATTATCTAACTCTCATACAAATTATGTATTTAATATGTTTATTATTTATCTTTACAATCGATGACTATGATTTAACTATTATATATTGTTAATCAATTTACGATATTTATTTCAATGCATATAAAAAAAACATACATGGGTTGAAGTAAACTATATATATCACCTAAATATTCGTATCCAATTATTCTTTCATTATTACTATCCAAAATGTATTTACAATATTTTATAATGTAATTATTCATATCTTCTTTCATTTTTTAATATTTTAAAACTTATATTAAGTTTTCCAAAACAAATACAAGACCAATGTTATATAAGAAGTTACATTAAATAAGACAAGTCTAGCGATTATATTGAATTTTAGACTATTACTAAAGGGTTGTGATTCAATTGGTTGGGTACTCTTGATGAAGGTGATATTCCTTGATTACACCATCCACCAAGATTCAAACTCCTCTAGGCATGATATAAGAAATGAGACCAGGATCGTGCCTCAAACTACTTTTGACAGAATAGATACTCTACTCTCATATCCAAATGTAGATGATATAAAATCCAGAAAAACTATTTTGGACAGAAAAACTATTTTGGACGGAAATATTTTGCGGCGTTTAGAAGAAAAAAGAATGGCATATTTAGGCCTGGTTGTAAAGCTAAAAGTGAGCCGAAATGCCAAAGCACTGAAGAAAGAATAAACTTGCCAGAATCTCCCCAAGCGTCTTGAGCTGGAGTATTACTTTAGTTTTTTCCACATTGCCGCTTTAGACCTGCTTCTCATTGTAAACACACAAAGAATTTCAAAGCAAAACCAAAGAAGGCAACGGATTACATTTTAAAATTATGCATTTCCTTGGTCGGTTGAATTCTTTCACTGTATTGTCCCTAATCTTTTTCTTTGCTTTGCTTTGAACTTATTCTATAGAGAAGCCATGGATTTCTTATATAGACTTCATTTACCACGGAGCTCAGCAGAGGCAATTACGGCTGTTTGGTTTAGGAAAGAGTGCAGAAATGGAGGATCTTGGAAGTTCACTTATAGAGGTTATAGAGGAGAGAGTTAAAGATGATGAGGAGGGCAGCAGCTGCAACAATTGTGAGGTCTCCCTCCTGAATAAGGATTATAAAAGATCCAGCTCGAACCGCAGAGATGAACTGAGGCATTTCAGGACAAGTCTTCATTGTTGGGGACTTGATCAATCCACCAGATTAAGCAGAGCGTTTTCATTGTTTCTGTTTATTTTGTTTACATTTTGTGTTCCTATTTTTAGTTCTTTCTTTGTAGAATGCCCTCAATGTGATGAACAAGGCTATGCCTTTGATAAGCTCGTTCAGATTCCTCAGTGCATACTTGCTTCCATCTCTTTTTTTTCCCTTTCCCGCTACCTGCGGAAATATGGGCTCAGAAAATTCTTGTTCTTGGACCAACTCTGTGACGACACTCCTCAAGTGCAACTAGGGTACACAAAGGAGCTTGATAAAGCTTTCAAACTCTTAGCTTGGATTCTTTTTCCCTCCTTCCTTATTGAAATTTTTCACAAAATTTTATGGTACTCAACTGTAACAGTTACAATTCCCCTCATCAGTGGCAGGATTGTTAGCTCTTTGGTTGTCTTTACAGCTGTTGTTATGTCGTGGCTTTATAGAACCGGTGTTTTCCTCTTAGTTTGTATGCTGTTCCGCTTGACATGTCACCTGCAAATTCTCCGGTTCGATGGTTTCAGGAAGTTTCTTGAAGAGTACAGTTCTGATGTTAGTATTATTTTGAAGGAGCACATGAGAATTAGGCATCAATTGTTTCTTACCAGTCACCGTTTTCGCTTTTTCGTTCTTGCTTCTTTGCTTACAATTACCATCAGTCAGTTTGCTGCTCTTCTGATGACATTGTCCTCTCGCTCCGTAATCAATTTCTTTAACGCTGGAGATTTAGTGGTATGTTCTTTCTTCCGTGTTTTTCTTTCATCCTCTTTTCAAAATTTGCTCTTCTTTTAACAATATATTCTCATAACATTTGCTCCAATTAGGAATGAGGGCAGAGGATCTGAGTTTTGGAATGTCCTCATTCAGAAATAGCAAATGTTCAGTCACAGGTTAACTAATTACGAATTTCACCAAAATAATGAAATAATAAAGCCAGGACACAATTTTCTAAGTGCATGGGTTTCTGATATAACCCTGTTTGCTAGAAATGGCCTGTTAATTCAAATGGATTGTTTTTCATTCATGTATCATCAAACAAGGTACCTTAGAGGCAATGCCCCCTGAATTATATGGATTAATAGAAAGAATGGGCTTTTGTCAATAAAGATAGGACAGTTATTTCACTTTTGTGCCTAGATGAAACGTTTGATGTTTAAATAGAGTGGCTTCGGTCACTATGTAACTGAGAAAATTGTCTGGTTGGAGATTTGGAATCTAAGACTTGGTTATATTGATTTGCACAGGTCTGTTCTGCAGTCCAAGTCACTGGTTTCTTGCTTTGCTTATTGGGAGCTGCAAGAATTACACATAGAGCTCAAGGAACAGTCTCTGTCGCTACAAGATGGCATGTTTTGGCTACCTGCACCTCCTATGGTTCCTCTTATCCTCAGACAGAAAACTTACCATCACCTCAGTCACATGTAGAGAGTTCTATAAATCCTTTCTCTTGTGTTGACTCAGCCAGTGATTCAGAGACATCTGAAGTATTTTTCATGTTTCCATCCAAGGATGCTTCAGCTGCCTTTGAGATTAGACAAGCATTTGGTAAGTGACTTTCACTGAATCCATTTATTTTTGTTTGATGTCTGTTGAATTGAAAATCTTTTGACTAAGATGTTTTATCAATTTATTTTTTATATCAATGATATTGATCATACTCCATGATCCATTATCAGTATAACTTTCCATTATCAGTATAACTTCAGCAAATAAGATCTAATAAAATTAGAACGCAAGATGTGTCTGTGAATATAATGTAATGAAATTTGTGACCAGTTGTCCCTTGTCTTGGATCTGTGGTAATATCTCTGCCAGTCAGAACTCAAGAGGAATCTTTCAAGTATACAGAAAACCTACAATTATTGGTGCTATCTACCCCCTCCTTACTGGAACTATCATTCTGGGCTTCATTGAGCATTGTTGACAGCCAACTACTTTTGGGCAACAAATATTGAAGGAGATATAGATGATTTTTGCAATTTCTGATTTTGCCAGTGTCATCTTGTTTTCTCTTCTAGTGCACATAATCTCCATTCTACATGACATAATAACAGAATATAGGGGAGTGAGCCTCATTTTATTTAAAAAAACTCTCATGCTATGATGGTAATAACCAATCTGAATCCTGATTCATTAGAGTATTCCACCACTCTGTTCCTTATCTCCCTTTTTAATATACAAAAATCACAATCCATGTCCTGTTCTGTCGAGAAAACATCTTCCTGCCTCAGATCTAAAAAGCAAAAGCTTGTAGTACTGTGATTTTGGAACTTTACATGTTGATGCTTAATTCATAGACAGTTATTGCATGTATCTGGCTTGTTGAATATAATTTGCTTTACTTTTTTGCAGTGACATATTTACAACACAACAATGGAGGCATCACATTGTTTGGATTTGCTTTGGATCGTGGTTTGCTGCATACACTCTTCGCATTTGAATTCTCTCTTGTAATGTGGATTCTTAGCAAATGTATTCGCTTCTCTTAAGTTGTTACAGTCCTTTCTAGATTTCCAATGAGTTGATCAACGTCTAGGCCTGCATTTTGTACTTCGCTCCATGGATTTTTTTCCCAATCATGTTCCTTATTCTTTTCATGTAAGATTGTTTCTGTGTGTAAGAGCTTTGGCAAAGCCATATGAATAGATTTAATAATTCTTCTTAGACTTGTATGAAAGAAGAGTTTGGATTGGATATGTAAATGATATCTGTGAACAGATACAGAAGAAAAACAAAATCTGTATGTTCTAAATATAAAAGAGGATGTACTAGTTGAGCACTCTAATTCCACTTCTTTTAAAGAAAAAATCTAAATTTGACGTGTGTACAATACCTCCAAATCTGGTGTGTGAGTGAGGTAATACTGTATGCAGGTTTGGGCATGCAATATGAAGCATAAATTCTGAAGGTGTTATAAATTTCAAGAAAGTCTTCAAAAAAAGAAGGGTAAATTTGTATGAAGAGTTATGATGTGTGCTGTAATTTGGAATACATTACAGGATAAACTAATATGCAATACAAAATTAAGAAGTCAAATGTAAGTGAAATAAATAATGTAATCTAAATCCCGTTGTGAATAGAGAATTCAATGAGTTAATCATCTTCAATTAATTATGTTAAAGGTTTTACTTGTTTTATAGGATAAAGTAGAAAAAGATAAGTATGAAAGGGCAAAAAAAAAAATCAATTATGAGTGGAAGTATTTTTAATCAAAACTTTAATATAATTGATAATATAAAGGTCTATTAGTCAACCACAAGAGTTGGGGGTTGAACCTGAGACCTATGGAGAACAAAACCACAACCCAAGCCAACTTTGCTACCTACACAAACTATTGATTGAAGAAAATGTTAGTAGTAATATTATTAGCACTTGTATTTAAAGAAAGTTTAAGGATTACACTATAGAAAACTATATGTATGTTAATATGTTATAGAGTATGTGTTTGTGCATGGATGCACTCCAAATTCTAGTTTTAGGATTAAACAATTAATAATAAGTGTTAAATGATGGAATGAAATAAACTTAGATAAATAGAGATTTTTTTCTTAAAGAAATTAAGTATTATTTGATTATGAAATATTTGCATACAAATTTAAAACATAAAGTATTACAAATTGAAAAAGAAAGTTACCATCAAACTAACAAAAAATATTGCACATGTAAATAGAATGTTCTCATCGAATTGTCAAATCAATATTTATCTCGCTTTTATGTGATAAGTGAGATTTTGGAGGCTTTTACTATTAAATGGCAGTAGGTTTACCATTAAATGGAGCTTAAACTTGTTTTCTCAGCTCAATGAGACTTGTTTGAGGCTCAAATCTCTCAAGCCTAATGGCTAATTATTAACTAGCACTTGTACTTAAAGGAGGTTCAAGGATTATGCCCATAGAAAACTATATGTATGTTAATATGTTAGAGAGTACATGTTTGTGCATGGGTGTCTATGGATGTAATGTGCTACAAATTTTAGTTTTATGTGGTTGGATTAAACAATTAATAATAATGTAATGTCCCTCAAATAAAATTTTAATTCATGTAGACACCTAAATTTGGACATTTAATTTATCCAAATTTATCCCCTTTCATCTAAGCATCCCCTTATTTGCATTAATTAAATAATATCACCATTATTTAATTAATATCCTTAATTCTACCAAATCCCTAAGGTATTTAATTAATAAATAAATACCTTATCTTTTAATCCTCATTTTCATTAAATGAATTAAATAAATATGACATTTATTTAATTTCTTATATATCACATCTTCCATCATTTTTTATCTAATCCTACTCCATTTTTCAATCTCATCATTAGGGATGTGCACATGCCTAGTCCTTGATTAGGATGTGTCACATCCTCCAACTTTTGCAAGTTGGCCTCTAATCTCTTTTAGCCACCTAACCCTCCTCTAATCCTTCATTAACTAGCCTAATCAACCTCTCAAGGAATTTTTAATTCCTTTTATCCTTCCAAGGAATATTAAATTCCTTTTACTCTTCCCCATGTGATTTTGACTTGTCACATCAAGTCACATGTGAAATCTAACCCTCTTCTAATATGCCATTAATTAGTCTAATCAAGTACTTACACAACCTTAATCACTTAATAAGTCAACCCTATTAAATTTTTTTCTCCTTTTGGACAAGGCACTCCATTCCCCATGTGAATTTTTTAATTCACATTTAATCCCCAATACATTTAAATAAATTTTAAATTCCTTCTCTCATCCCCATGAGAATATTTGAGAATTTTTAATTCCCATGTTCTCTCACCCACATGGGGACAAGTACCTCCTTTATGAGGAGATCTTGTCCCAATCCCAAGGTACTATGTACCACCTCCATGTCATGTACTATCCTTCCACCTCATGGACACATCACCTTTTTAAGCCACTTCACATGCCACATGTCAAGATGTGAGGGCTTGTGAGTTCTCAACTCACCTTAGCCCTACATCTTGATCTTGGTGGCTCAATATTGACCGTCCATTTCCCTAGAGAGTTCTGAAATCTCTATAAATACCCCCTCTTTTCTCTCATTTTAGGAGAAATCATTCATTGTAGCCAAACTCTTGCAAAAATTTTCTAGGAGCCATACTTAGCCATTTTTCACACTTGCATCCACTTTCATCCATCCTCATATCATCTCATACATTTACATCTTGTGCCATCCAAGGAGCATACAATACCAAAGATTGAAGGGCCAACCAAAGGATCGATTTGAGACAAGGTAAAATGTTTCATTTGTCATCTTTATTTTGTATTGGATCCAACTAGGCTAATCTTGAGGTGCAAAGTGTTTTAGTGTTATTTTTTTTTTTTTCTTGTTTGTTGTTCTTTTTCTAGCACTTAAATTTGCCCTATCACAATTCAAATATGAAAATCTCTTTTTAATCAAACTCAAATTAAAGCAAATTGGGTATACCAAAATTAGCACAAAATTACACCAAATAGAAATCGGTAATGTGCAATTGAAGTTAAACATTTTATTACAGGACTTACATCATTTTTTTTGTTAAATACATAATATAATAGGAATGAACAACAATTTGGAAGCTTGGACACCTTGATTTCTATCAAAGTGAAAATGGATGTAAATTGGGTAGGATAAACCCTTCACCAAAATATTCAAATATATATCAATAAAGTGTGCAAATGATATTGGATGATGTATGAATGATAATAACATGAAAATTGCATCAAGTTGTTGTAATAAATCAACTGATAACAACAAGCTGCAGCTGCAACAAAATACCCGAATAAATCCCCAACTAGTAGCCAAAACTCACTTCCAAACTTGTGCAAACACCACACAAACTCACCACAATTTTCATAAAATGTTTCCAACAACAAAGTACATATATGAATACTATAACATCATCAAAATATGCTGCTCACAATAGCAATACCATTTGAATCTCAAAAATCCACAATATGCACTCCAAACTACATCAAACCCCTGCAAATAAACTAAGACAATTTACCAAACTAATGAGCATTCAGCACAATGACAATCTTTGGATGAAATTGCACCTAGAGACCCTCGGAACCACTGTCTTTGAGCCTCAATCTCCTTGGTTTACTAGCCTTGGAGATCCTTTCTTCATCGGTTTATTGGCCTCTGAAGAAGGGAAAATGCTCAACCAAAATTTGCAACAAGAATGATCCAAAATGAAGCCCAAATTCATGTTTTATTGAAAAATATTCAATTTCCAAGTTGGGACCCAAAAGTGACAACCAAGGAGAGATTCCCTTTTGCATTTAGTGCATGTAACCTCTGGTGCCAAGTGTCCATTGATTTCTTCCACTCCATTGTAAGTTGCCACTTGTCTTGGCTTGTCATAAGCCACTAATTGCCAAAATTGCTCCAAAATAGCTCCTCCAAAATTACAATTCCCAAATTGGACCCTTAATAATAAATTTAAAAGATTTATTATTTTATCTCCCAAAAATGATTTTATAATTTTATCTTGAAAAATCCAATTTACCCAATTTATCCACAAGTCTAAAAATAGTAAATGTTATTTTTAGAAAAGGGGACATTACAAATAAATGCTAAATAATGGAATAAAATAAACTTAGACAAATCTAGATTTTTAGAAATTAAGTATTATCTGATTTTGAAATATTTGTGTACAAATTTAAAGCATAAAGCAATGCAAATGAAAAAAGAAAGTTCCCATCAAATTGGCAAAAAAACATTGCAAATGGAAATAGAATGTTCCCATCTATTTAGAAAATCAATATTATCTGGCTTTTACGTGATAAGTGAGATTTTGGAGGTTTTTACCATTAAATGGCAGTTGGTTTACCATTAAATGATAGCTAAAACTTGTTTTTGATGACTCAACAATGGTTTGCAATGTGAGACTTGTTTCATGCTCAAATCTCACACTATATGTAGCCTATCGACTAATAAGGGAAAATATATTAATACATACATTACTAATAAGGGAAACATCATGTGATATGACCATTAGTTTTAATAATTGTGTAAATATTAGAATTAATATTAACCATGACAATAATATCTACATTAGAGGGATGATAATATTATTGTTAAATAAGTAATTTGTTAGTAGCCAATAGTACTAATGTTTAATAACATTATATATATATATATAAAAGAAGAATACTAATATTAATATGAGCAATGAAAATAAAATTTGACGACAATACCAAGTATGATATTAATTTTAGTATAAATATTAATATTAATATTAAGGAAAATATTAATAACAAATAAAATTAATACTAAGAGAATTAAAATAATTAAAACAAGGTTATAAATATTAATATCATAAGTGTCCTCATTATGGAGTTTGCTAGTGGGCGTAGTAAAAGAAAATTTAGGCACCAATAACAATAGTATTCTTGTTACTTAAAGAGATTATAGAAAAACATCAATATTAGGAGTACATTGGAACCCAAGACATTGTTACCTTGGGGGAAATAATAATGTTATAAATAGTATTAAGAGTTATAAAGATATTGATGTAGAATTAATGCTCTCATTAATTAACAAGTGTCACAAAGTGGCTAGTACTTGCCTTTATAGTATTGTAATTATTGTTTTAGATTTGATAAAAATTAAATGTAAGTTTTATTAATGTGAATAAAAATAAATGTAAGTTTTACTAATTATAGTGTATTATAGTGTTTTAGTATTGTTAATTAGTTATTAAATCATGACCTAACCCTAACCCTAACTCACACTCTAACTCTAATTCTATCATTAACCCTAACCCTAAGTCTAATCCTAACAATGAATTCTAAACCATCATCCTAATCCTAGACCTAGACCTATCTCTAACTCTATATGATCGTAACACTATCCATAACTATAAACCTAATTTTAATCACTAACTTTTAAATAAATGATATATTATGAATTATTATATATTAAATAAATTTTATAAATAAAACAAATATAATTTACTAAAAATAATTAAAAGTTAGATATTACATGTTGTTTCTTCTCTTATTATTAATATAAAATTATTATATATGAAAATGATTGTCTATTACAAGTTGTTTATTTTTAATTTTATATGTAATATATATAAATAAATTTTATAAATAAAATATATATATATATATATATATATATATATAAAAAATAAAATATATTATATTAAATTGTTGCATTTGATTCGTAATAGATACAAGTGCAACTAAATATTTTCATTCAAATCAATAATTGTTAAATATTAATAGACCAATGATTATAGGTCGTATGATTTTTCCAAAGTCCACAAATGATAGAGTAAATATTTTTGGATTAAACTATGTATGTTATTTTTGAATCAACATTTTGAACCACACTCAATGATTCATCATAGGAAGGGGATAATGAAGAATATTATTGTAGAAATGACCTTAAAAAGAGTTAAGTGGGATAAGGAGGGAGGAGATTGGAAAACAAAGTAAAATTGAAAATAGGCAAAAAAAATATAAATATAAATATAAAAAAGAATGAATAATATAGTAATATGATATAACACAAATAACTCTTAAGAGAATTATAAAGATGAATTATATAACAAAATGATTGAGGAACAATTACCAAAATTATTAAAAGAAATGAAAGAAGATATAAAGAAAAATATATTACAACTTAATACAATAAAAATTTAACCAAAAAGAAAAAGAAAAAAGATGAAATTATATATAAAATATAAATTGGGAAAATAAATAAATGATTTAATTAAAATCAAAAAATAGATGGTTAAAATACAAAAGGTTATAATATATAACATATAATATATTAATATAAATAGATAAAATCATAATAATTTATATAACATATAAATATATATAGATATATATTAAAAGAGAACCTACAAAATAAAATATAATATAATATATATTAATATAAATATATAATATAAATTATTATGAATTAATATATTACCTACACAATATAGGTTAACTTATTTACCTACAAAATATTGCCTATAATAATATAAGATATAAATGCAGTCCATGTGCCAACTAGATAAATGTTTATGCCCAGATGGCTAGATTTGGCACATGGGCTAATGCTCTTCGACAAAGTGGATTGGCAGCATTCTCTTGGCTTGAGGAACATGTTTGATCAGTGACATTAATGGTATGTACTACATCCCCTGGGGATTAATACTGCATGGACATTGGTGGCATCCATTTGATGTGGCTTGTTTAGCCCATAACCCTGAGCAAACATGCTTCATACCACAACTAGAAGATCTCACACACAATCAAGTGATTTCCAAGGACAAATCTTCAATGTCTTTATTCATCATTAATCAAGGTGGAATGACACTTGGTGGTTTTGGCCTCAAGATGATGAGGGTGCAAGATTGGTAACTCGTGTGAATTAAATGCACCACTTTATTTAAGCATGGCAAGATGGATGATGCATCCATTCAAGGTAGAAATGGATACTCTAATTAGGTTGAGGTGTTCGAGGCAGCAATCGGCTTTTTTGGGCTTCATTTTTTTATTATAGACTGAAGAGAATTTGCTTGGTTAAGGATATCTTCTTCCTAGAAGCGATGTGAATGGTGATTGGCAAAGACTTCTCATTCTCATCCAACATGTATCGAATCAACTCTGATATCTCTTCATGTTTCCTTGCCTCGCTGCTCAATTTGGAGATTCCAAAGGTTCGTCGTTCACTACTACTAAGGCTGGTCTTCAAGGCTTCCCTCCTCCTGGATGACTTGGATGTAGTCACTGTAGCTGAATTGGGTGTCAGGATTCCTTGGCCAAATGATATCGTGTGAATGTTTCGTTTGGGTATGGATGTGGCACAGCAACCTTTCATTTTGAACCTAGATGACAGGGGATTGGTTCGACAAAGGCATTGGGCCAGGATTGGCTTTGACTTCCTTGCTTGTTGCCTGGGTTTGAATGAAACACACGACTTACAGTGGCTCATGGCTTTCGCTACAATGGTGGAGGATGGAAGGTTCTATGAGGATGGTGACTGATATAAAGTCGTGTATGGCTTTTCCTTTTTGCTCTCGAATTGTATGTATCGATGTAGCTTGGGTATGGGTGATTTTGGGATCTATGTTTTGGTTTTTTGGGGGTGTAGGTTAGAGCTCTACCTTGCAACCCTTGAAATTTGGGTACAACCACGATGTAAACGGTCTTTTAATATCAATGCAATTATGCAACTTCGATTGCGTTTTACAGATCAAAAAATAATAATATAAGATAAATAGAAATAATTTATATAAATTCTACATTAATATATGTTATATATAAAAATTAATATTACCTACATTAAAATAAGTTATATATTATATAATAAAGACCTTAAATAATATAGGTTATCTTATATACCTATATATTATAGGTTATAATTTGTTTTAGGAGAACCTATATATATTAATATAAAAAGTATACATGATGAAAAAAAAATTATTAATGAAAAGAAGGAGGATAATATGTAAAAATCAAATTATACCATAAAGTATTAAAAACATAGATTACAAAGATATTAGTCTAATGGAAAGAATTTAATACAATTTCTATTTTATTTTATTATTTTAATAGTGTGAATCTAAATCTCTATAAAATAGTTAATTGATATTTGCGAGATTTTTTTAATAAAAAAGTAACAATTACATACATAAAAAAATCATTGTTAAAAAAAGTGTCAAAATAAGTAACATTTAGTTTTTTTATAAAGATTTAATTAAATGACTTTATAAAGAAAAAATGAAAATAAATTTTTATAAATGTTTACCTTGTTTTCCCTTCAATAACACACATAAATTTTTAACCAATCATATGTACAAGAAATAATTTTTATAATTTGTAGTATTAAATATTTTACAAGTTGACTTTATAAAATTGAATTTTATTTTAATTTTTTTAAATATTGATTTTGATTGGTTGAAAACTAAATTATTAATAACTAGTTAACTAAAAAAAGGCAAAGTCATTACAATAGTACTACACTAATAATAATAATAAATAGTATTATGAGAATAATTGTAGTGTTTGTTTTAAGAAAACTAATTGACAAATTAAATATTTTATTCTAGTTTCAGTCCTCAATCTAACACATAAGAATATATTAATTTTATTTTAATAATATTGATTTTACTTTAATAATTTTTATATTAAAATAAAATTGATATAATTAATAAATTTATTTTAAGAAATATTTTCATTAAATGTTTAAAAATATATTTATATAATATTATTTAATAAATCTAAAATGTACAATTATAAAAATAATATGTTAACATTTACATAATTTTAATAATTGATATTAATATGTTTAATTTGTATTTTTTTAATATATTATTAATATTATTTTTTACTTTATAAAAATATATCTTTAGGAATTATTTATATATTTTTAATAATATTACTAATATGGAAAATTAAAAAAAAAAAAAATTGTTAATTGAAAATTTATAATTTTATATTAAAACTATTTTAATGATAACAAATAAATTTGCTTTAATTTTTCTTTTACTAAATGTGTTATAGTGTATTTAGATAATATTATTTTATAAATATAAAATATTCAATTATAAAATCAACATTTTAAAATCAATATTAATATGTCATATCTTGTAATAGTCAACATATTATATTTAAATATGAGTAGATCTTAATAAGAAATGGAGAGAAAGTGTGGGTGTTTGTCCTCTTTTGCACCCAAAACCCTTGGTGCAAACCGCTCGTCCTCTCGTCCGCTAGAGATGAGGATGGTGAAGTGGTCAATGAGGATTCAGATGTTGTTGACTCTGAGATGCGGGTCAAATGAAGTTGAAGGGATGGACGAAGTCAATGGTGATGTCTCTAGTCTTGCCTGGGGCAGCTAAGTTTAGCTTGTTTGCTTTAGTTGTTGCAAATGGTGAAGATGCCCCTATTGTAGTTGTTTTTGATGCCCCTGTCTCTTTTGAGGAAGATTTTGGGCACATGGTTGGGATGAGGAAGAGATTTTCTCTTCTCAAATGGTGATCCTGTTGATGGTTTTACAGAGGATGTTTCTTGGGCCTGTGAAGGTCTTATTGAGGAGGACGAGCTTCTTCTTAATATTCTTCTTGAGGTCCATCTAGAGGCATAAAGGAGTATGGTTGCAAGGTATGTGGATAAATCCATTAATAATGCCATGTTTACGAGTCTCAAAAAGGGATTTCTTCTTCCTATTGATATTGAGGGGGGTGTTGTTTCTCCTTCAACTATTGAAGTTCTTGCTTTTGTTGTTTCCCCTTTGACCCCTATGGTTTATGAGCTTCCTAGTGAAGGGATAGATTGCAGGGCTAGGAGTACAGGCACTCCTATAGTTGTTGTTTCTTCCTCTCCTATGGTTGACCCTGCTTCAAACCCTACTGTGTTGGATGAGCTTTGTACAAAGGAGGTGTGTGTGCCACGTCTAACCTACAATTAGATAATGACTGTGAGGTTACAAATGGAAGTTTCATTGTTGTTATGGAGGATGGACAGGTTCAAATTGATATTCCTAACTCTCTTCTTTCTGAGTCTTTGGACTGGCTTAAGAGCTCTTTGGTTGGGAGATTTTGTGGCATCGTCCCAATATCGATGTCATCAAAAGATGGGTCCTTCGGGCTTGGAATAATAGAGGCCAGGTTGAGGTAAGTACAATGTTGAATGGTTTCTTTCTTTTTTCTTTTCCCTGCGTGGAAGACTGTTCAAGAGTCCTTCTTGATTGCCCTTGGTTTCTTGGCTCGAATGGCCTTTGTCTTCAAAAATGGTTTCTTGGTTTCAAACCAATGATTGACGCTTTCAAGTTTCTCGTTTGGGTCTGTTTACTAGGGTTGCCTTTGGAGTTTTGGAATGAAAACATTTTATGAGTATTGCTAATTCTTTTGGGAAATATTGTACTACTAATAA
This sequence comes from Sequoia sempervirens, assembly GCA_007258455.2. Classification (NCBI taxonomy): domain Eukaryota; kingdom Viridiplantae; phylum Streptophyta; class Pinopsida; order Cupressales; family Cupressaceae; genus Sequoia; species Sequoia sempervirens. The sequence goes on from VDFB02036833.1 coordinate 28,073, forward strand.
GATCACCAAATCCATTTCAAAGTGATTGTTGTTTGCTAGATTTTGTGTGTTAGTGGAGAATAACCTTTTTCTCCTCACTAAGATTACCTTATATCTTCAAAATTTGGTAAGTGGGTGTAGCAAATTGATTATGAAGACTCTCTGATTATTTGTCATTCTTGTGGTAAAGCAGGTCACGCCTCCTCTACTTGCTTGAGTAATAAGAAATAGCACTTTATTTGGAAGAAAAAGGAAAAGTTGTCAATGGTTGTGGAAGATTACACCACTCCCTTCGAGGAGTTTTAGAATGAAGTTTTTAGTGAAAATCCCTATTTAACGATGTTGGACTCCTTTGTTGAAACTTCGGGCTTGGAAGTTGGTTCAGTAAGTGGTCTTGTGTCTTCTCCTTATAAAAAAAGACAAAAATATTTATGGAGAGGAATCCTTGTATTACGATACAATAGAAATATTTGGAACAATTTTTAAACCACCATGACTTAGTGTTGGTTGGGTGGTGTTTATTGCTTTAATGCTCTATTTTCGGTAGTCATGTCGTAGTTTTGCTTGGTTATTCTTTGTTGTTTGGTTGTTCTTTATGTTTCATCCCTTGGATTATGTTTTTAGTTGTCTTGTTGTACTTCCTCTTGGTTGTTCCTTCTTGTTTTGTTGTGCCTAAAGCTATATATTTCTCTATGTCAAAGGGTCATGGCCCTTTCAAAACCCTGCTTTCTTAATCAAAAACATATTATATTTATATTTAGTAACTTATTATATTTATAATATTATCAATATAATTATTATATTTATATTTAGTAACTTATTATATTTATAATATTATCAATATAACTATTATTTATATTTAGTAACAAACTATATTTATAATAATCTTATCAATACAATTATATTAATATTTTAAATGATTATGTAAATTTTGTATTAATATGTTAACTACCATTTTGTTCCACTAGGCTAGAATATAGGCATGTATTTTAAACGATTATGTAAATTTTGTATTAATATGTTAAATACCATTTTGTTCCACTAGACTAGAATATAGGCATGTATTTTAAATGATTATGTAAATTTTGAATTAATATGTTAATATTTACAAAATATATGTAAATTGTATTTAATATGTAGCTTCCATTTCCTCCCATTAAGTTAGAATATAGGCATTGGTTATTATGAGTGTTGTATTTTCTATTGTTTTTATTTACTAAAAATAAGTCATAACTGATGTCTTAATTGGTTTATTAATTTAATATTTTTATATTAAAATAAAATTATTTTTAACAAATATTCTTAATTGAATGTTTAATAATATATTTATATAATATTTTATAAATCTAAAATGTACAATTTCCCCTTTACACCGATGTTTCCCCTAAAGGAAGATTTGGACATTGGGACTAGGGCTCACTCAAATGGAGTTGGGCGAAGGGTTGATGGTGGGCGATATGAGGTGCAACAACACCAGCATCAGGCTGTAAATTTAATAAACCATGATCGATGGTGACTGTAATATATTTGGAGGAGGATCCTACCTACACCGTGAATAGAGGCTGTATTTTCTCAAATCGCCAAGCTTCCTGTGTAGAGGCCATGGCCTCTAGGTGAGGCACCAAAATTTTCAAACATGGTGTGACCAGAGAATTTTGGTGCTTGGGCTACAAATGAGTCACCTTCTATTTGACCCCTTTGTTGTGTAGCCTATCCTCCAGCAATGGAACTAGGTGATCAAATTAGGCAAGACGTAACAAAAAATAAAGTGTATTTCACGGATTTTGGGCTGGGTGGGAGATTTCAAGGGTTTAGACCGAATCTTTCAATGTTACACAAATGGATTTCAAACTCATGGCACCCCATTTTGGACAAGGATATATCTAGATATATCCTTGCACATGAGGTTTCTTTGTGGTGGCTTTTGATAATATTTGAGATAGACATACAATTTTATGTGACTAGCAATGGAGCTATGAGCAGTATTTGTTGATGTTAAAACCATGGCACCCCTCCTTTAATCTGGCTACAAAATATTTCGATGCAACTCCAATTTGGGTAAGGCTCTTGAATCTTCCTTTACAATTCTAGTTTGACTCTTGCTTTGAAGCTATAGGCAATTCACTGGGGAAGTTTTTGGGGGGTGGATGAGGGATCTTCAAATTATATGCACACAACCTTTGCCCATATTTTGGTGGAGATTAATATTACCAAATATTTATTAGCAAAGATCTCTTTAAAACATGTAGATGGGTGTTGGAACCAGGTGCTTGACTATGAAGGGATTCCCTTTCATTGTCAGAGATGTTTTAACACTAGGCATATTGTTGCTCAGTGTTTGAAGCCTAAGATTGATAGTCAAGCCACTTGGTGGAAGGATGCCTCCCCTCACCATTATTGGGTGAAAAAAGAGGTCTCAGAGCATAATGGAAAAACCCACATTGTTGGCCCAAAAAAAATCAACGACGAAAGCATTCACAAGGAAAAATCAAGTCTTGCAAAACCAAGGGCCATGATTGAACCTCCTCTTATGGATAGGAGCAGCGCTAAGGTTGCAAAGAGTTATAAGTAAAATGGGGAGGGTGAGGACCAAGTAGAATATTTAAAGATAATGTCTACTAAGGGTGATCAAATACCCTCAAAGAAAATAGAAGAGGAAGTGATTATTGGTACTCCAAAGGAAAATTGGACCATGGTGCAAAGGAAAAGAAGAAGAAGAAGAAGATAAAATTCAACATGCAACTTCGTTCCCACTCCAAATGTAGAGATAATCCATAATCAAAGCTTGTAAGGCAATAAACATAGGGACATAATATTATGGTAGATATTGGAAGCCATTTTTGCATTTTGGCTTCTTTTTCTTAGAAGATGTTGAGATCTTCTCAGAATTAAAAAAATTGAAATGTACTTTGGCACCCATGTTTATAAGGCTGTAAATTTGTTTTTTCTAGTTTTTTATGAGTGTGACCCTGCAACATCACATTAACCTATCAAAAAAAATCTAAAATATATAATTATAAAATTAATATAATATTCACTCTCTAAAATAGATCAAGTTTGCAAGAGTTTATTGATCTCAAGCTATTATTAACCTACCTCTAAATTGTTATGTCGTGCCAAAATGTTCATGTTCTATTTTTTAATAATGCATTAAATATTATAAATATAAGGTGCTATTCTACTTTATCTAGCATTAATAAATGTATGTAACTACCATTTTAATACACTAGACTAGAATATATTCATGTATTTTAAATGATTATGTAAATTTTGTATTAATGTTAATATTTACAAAATATATGTAAATTGTATCTAATATGTAGCTTTCATTTCCTCTCATTAAGCTAGAATATAGGAATTCAGTATCCTAGAATATAGACATGCAGTATCCTAGAATATAGGTATTGGTTATTATAAGTGTTACTGTTGTCAATCAGATTGCACCCGAATACTTGAATGACTAAATTCAGCAATCTGTTGAAACATGGGAACTATCTTCAGGCTGTGGGTATTCCTATGGCCAAGATAGACCTCCAGATTCTAGGTTGGTTCCTATATGATGATCAATTAGGTACTTGAATGATTTGTTGAGAAAAGGGTAAGAAGGACTGAATTGAATGCATGAACTAAAACTAAAACTTCAATGATGCACCTAAATGGTATTTATGAGCAGATTGATTCACAACTGATTATTATGGAATCTATTTTCACAACTCAAATTGGGCAATCTAATTACATAAGTGTTTCATCAGAAGGCCTAATAATCCATTCTTAATGAAGGAAAATGATATTTTCACAACCTAAAGGAGAGGATAAATTAACAGCACAACTTATGATCTGTAACTAAATTTGCTTTTTTCGTGTTCATGTATTCATGAATGTGATAGGAATTTAAAGGCTTTGAAATAAAACACATTAAATTTGCATCTTAAACATTCAATAAATACAAAACTCCTGAATCTGAAAAGGCTAATACTGAATAGCGATAATAAAAAGAAGGAAACTCTGCAAAAATGATAACCTATAAAGCTGTAAAATTGTATTAAATCTAAAATGCTAAGTTACAAGATATTTCTCTTTGCAGAATGCAAAGGTTGAAAAACAAGAACTAGAGGAAAAAGATAAACTTTTTCCAATATATACAATGAGAGGAAACCTCAAAGTGCATGAAAATGAAACTGAAAGTCAATTTCAGTATAGAAAAAAGATAACTCCAAGGAAAATCCTGAGAAAAATAAAGAATCTCCAAAAGAAAAGCTCAAACTCATGCAAAAATGAGTGAACTTGGTCTCAAACTCCCAGTCACAATGTGTACAATTGAAAAGCAGCTTGAACTGAACTGAAAATATGTAGACAGTGAGTCCAAGTATGCAAAAATTGTCTCGTTCTTGTCAACTCACCCATGATAACTGAAATTCCATCCTTGTATTATGCATGATCAATCTTCAGTTGATAATTTGATGTGAAACTGAAGTAAAGTGCCAAAAATCTTCATAACTCACATGATTAACTCGTTCTCCAGTTAAATTACTTACACTCAAAATTACCAAGTCCGTGAATGGAAAAGGGAAAAACCATCGAACCCTAATCACTTGTTATCATTTGCTTTCTGAATTTTCGGAGAGAAGCTTCATGAAGAAGCTGATCGCCTTGCTGGTTAGGTTTTCAGAGAATTTGCTTGATCTGGAGCTCGAAAATCCACCATACCTCGCTGTTTCTGGGTCGAATCTTATTGATTTCACAGGGTAAGTTGTTTTCAGTTATAATTTGGAGGTACCTTGACTCCATTGTGTACATTTCCTGGGACTTTTAAGCCGCAACTATGACTGTATTATGTAACATACTCTCTTCTCTCTATTATCATGTTGTTCTTCAACTGTTCTGGGCCGCCATTAAGGAATTTGAGCTTGAAATTCATACACCATTTTATGCTACGCCTGGGCTGAGTCTTTGAAGATTTGTTGTTGGGAATAAACGGTAAACATCATTCCCAACCCAAAATTGGCTTTTATCTCAAATTTAGGAGCATTTCAAGCTTATGGCTGCGATTATGAGATATATTTCTGATGTATTTTCTCCTTTTGTGTATTTCTCCACTCTGAGGCCGGGGCGATCCCACAATAGTGGTTTACAATTTTTGGCCAAACTGGACATTGAATTTTATTTTTTTAACTAAATTTTCACTTTTGGGCACCTATAGCGGCTAAACCGTGAGGAATTTGAAGATGATGAAAACTAGAGTTTCGTGGCATTTTGTCCGTAGATTCTAAATATATTTTTTCAAAAATTTTGGAATTAGATTGCATTTCTTTTCCATCTCCCTTGAAAAAAAAAATTCATAAAACAACATTTTAAAAAGTGACGCTCACCGTATAACACATAACTTTTTTTCCATGAAGGATAAAATTCTAATTCTTTCTAATTTAGATTTATAACTCTGATATCTAGTGCTTCCATTTGGTTAGATAGTTTTCTATTGAATATTTTTTCTTTAATCAAGTTTCAAAGTCAAATCAATTACAATTCAAGCATAGCACCTTATAATGTATTAACTTTTTGGTATGTATCAAATTTATTTTTTTCTTTGTTGGATCAAGGACTTCAATATTTGGTGCACTCATATTTTTCAAAAAAAAATTGATAATTTTCTATTTTTCCACATGCGAGAATAGATTTTCAATGAAAACCTACATTCACAAGAAATAAAAAATAAACATAATAATTAAATTAAATTTATTTAAAATTATACTTTTTGGGAAGCTTATAATAAGGACTACATACTTACAAAAATAAATTTTAAATGAATTAATTTTATCCCCCAAAAGGTAAATCAAAAGTGGTTTTTTATTAGCATTTTGATAGGTGTAAAGGAGACTCCATTATAGGTAAGGTTTAAAACTAGCGAGGTTCTATCTAAGGGGGTTTGATCTAAGGTAGTTTGATCAAACCCTCTTAAATTGGAATGCTTTAAATGGAACCTTTTAAGGCTTAAATCATTATATTTTCTAAAAATATGTGATTTCAGCAAAAATCAAAATCTCTCAGAAATTGTAAACCAGATATATTTTTGATGTATTTTCTCCTTTTATGTATTTCTCCACTCTGAGGCCGCCATGGTGGATTTCTGAAGGTGTTTGAGTATATATTGGTCGCCATTGTTAGCTTTGACTGAGCTTTTGGAATCATTTTCTCTACAGTCGGCCTTGAAACTCACAAGTCGCGACTGGAGAAACTTTGAGATGTCATTTCTAAAGACTTTGGAGGGCGTCTCCTGTAAGCAATTTTGTGTAAGCTTCATCATTTTTATCTCTGTATTATGGAAAAAATTTGTTGTACATATAATCATCTTTGCTCTTTCATAGCACTCCTCTTCCTTGAAATCTATGGGACTGATTACTGATATAGCTAAGAATGTAATTTGTAACTGAAAAGAAAAGAAACTTTCTTAATCTTTATGGCCGCCGTGAGGGTTTTGTGTATTTATATTTTACCTGGGCTTCCTCTTGTGAACCCTAGCCATGGCGTCTTCTGTGTACTTGAAATTCATCACACTGTATCTTCTAGAGCAAACTGTCATATGAGTAAACTGTGATAATAATAAATCTGAATTTTAATTAAAAATCCTCATGTGGGTGCTCTGGAAAATGCAAGAACAACCTTCTGTTAACCTGTAGCAGCATTGCACTTTGTGAATCACAATTATTTTGAAACAAAAATCATCTTTGACTGCACTTAGCACTAGAATTAATAACCCAACATGGGTAGCTTATTTTCCAAGAGGACAAAACACTCCTAATTCTTGTGCATTAAATTTAGACTCAAATCTTCATGGCTGTAGCTCCACGGGTGATCCCACAAAGCTGGTTTACAATTTCTGGGAGGATCTGATTTTTGCTGAAATCACATATTTTTAGAAAATATAATGATTTAAGCCTTTAAAAGTTTCATTTAAAGAATTCCAATTGAAGAGGGTTTGATCAAACTACCTTAAATCAAACCCCCTTGGATAGAACCCCACTAGTTTTAAACCATACCTATAACGGAGTCTCCTTCACACTTATCAAAATGCTGATAAAAAACCACTTTTAATTTACCTTTTGGGGGATCAAATGAATTCATTTAAAATTTATTTTCTGTATGTAGTCCTTATTATAAGCTTTCCAAAAAGTATAATTTTAAATAAATTTAATTTTATTATTATATTTATTTTTTATTTCTCATGAATGTAGGTTTTTCACCGAAAATCAAGCTCTCTGTTATGCACATGTGGAAAAATAGTATTTTATCAAATATATATATATATATATATTAGTGCACCAGATATTGAAGTCCTTGATCCAACAAAGAAAAAAAATTGAATTTCGATACATACAAAAAAAGTTACGCGTTATACGGTTGCGCTATGTCTGAATTATAATTGGTTTGAATTCAAAACTTGATTAAAGAAAAAATATTCAATAAAAAATTATCTAACCAAGTGGAAGTACTAGATATCAGAGTTACGAATCTAAATTCGAAAGAATTAGAATTTTATCCTTCATGGAAAAAAATTTATGCGTTATACGGTGAGCGTCACTTTTTAAAAATGTTGTTTTCTAAAAAAAAACTAGTTTTTGAGGGAGATGAAAAAAGAAGTGCAATTTGATTCCAAACATTTTGAAAAAAATATATTTAGAATCTATAGAAAAAAATTCACGAAACTCTAGTTTGCACCATCTTCAAATTCCTCACAGTTTAGCCGCTATAGGTGCCCGAAAGTGAAGATTTAGTTAAAAAAAATTATTTCAATGTTCAGTTTGGCCAAAAATTGTAAACCACTATTGTGGGATCACCCCCACTTGTATTGTTAATGTCACTTTGTTGATTGTATTCCATTATGTTCTAAGTACTGTGGTGAATACTCATTATTCTTGTATGAGATATCCTCTTCATCATGCCAATAATGGTTGTTTGATCAATTTCACGCCATACTGTTGTCTTGAAACCCCTTTGAGAATGATGAAAAAGAGGAACTGACCTTCTCTTTTTGTTGTTTCCATGAAAGGTGAATGCTTGTAACTATTTTTTGATGCTCACCTCATATGTTATCATATAGAATTTTAAGTGCATTCATTTAGACAGTGATATATAAAACTAGCCTTGACGTTCTTTCATTTTTCACTTGAGCCACTTTGATACTTCATGATTACCATTCATTCTATATGACTATGAAGGCTTCCATGATAACCCTATAAGGTTTTTTTGTTCCAAACTTTCTGTATTTTGCTCCTTTTCTTTGGAATATATGGTTGTCATCATGTGATCTATTCCTTGAAGGCTTGACTGCTCCTCAAAAGTAACTCTTGCTTTGTATATATGCATTTGCTCATTCATGGTTGCCTCCTTTAATGTTGCTACAGATTACTTCTGTTAAGTCTATCAATCATAAAATCATTCATAAGCAATATGAAGTAGCCTGATTTGCATATTCTTATTTTAAATATTTATGAAACATGGTCCTTTTTTAGCCCTTTTGTAGGCAATCAAGAATAATGATAACTCATAAGGTTGATATATTAATGATGCCTCTTGATGTTTTTATATAACCATGTTGTCATGTTGTCATGTTGACTGCCCTCCTGAGTCTCTAGATGAACTATCTATGTACTTTGTATTTGTAAGAAATAATTTAATTGTTTGAGTGCTCTGTTTTCCCTTCAGTATAAAGGGGGCTCCATACTTTATTAAAATGTAAACATGAATGAAAGGCAGAGCTAAAACAAAGAATGACAAATGCAATTAATGCTCTCTTAACATGCTTCTTTGATTGTTCTATTGAATTATAAGCAATAAGATGCTCGCTCAATCTATTCACCATGCTGAATTAGACTGCTTTATGAATTTTTATTACAGCAATTCCATTTGATGACTGTAATTAAATACCTAATAACTCTCAAATAATGATATGAATGAGAGGTGTCCTTACGATATGTCGGGCTCAACCCTTGTGGGAGCCCGTTTTGCTCCACATATCTAATGAAAATAATCACGAACATAAAGAACCTATTCCTGCACATTGAAACAAACAAGTTAGTGAAAATAATCGAAGCTGAAAGCTTCCATTGAACTCTGTGTTCCTTGATTGTCATCCTTTGTAACTCAATCATCTAGTGAATGCCTGATTGAATGTATATTACATTCCTGTTGGTAGCATAGACATGAAGTAGAATGTAATTTATCATTGCTTAGAGTAAATCTCTAACATCATTCTTTTTACAATCTTGCAGGTTCATGGAGCGTGGAATCAAGATTGTTGCAACTTGAAGATGCAACAACTGAAGACATCGAGCAAAAGCGGTTCATCATCACAGGCAATGATGAATTGCTTCCCTCCTTTGTGTTTACGTTATCTTAAGTAGTGTAGTATTCCATCCCATTTTGTATTCATTATTTGATTAAGACAATCAAATTCAGTTACTCCCGAGGCTTGTGCGGGATTTCAATTTTTTCAAAATGAATAAAAAGCATTATTATGCAAATGTCCAATTTTCTGTTTCAGATACTTGTATAATAAAACTGTAATCAAAATGTAATCTGATCTTTATGATGAACAATGAATACTTAGTAGCAAAAATTTGGAAATTTTTGTACCTATCAATGATGAATTCAATTTAGCTCTACCTGTTTGAGCTCGTAGTGAAAAATAGGTAACAATTACATTGATTTTATTTACTAAAAGTAAGTCATGTCTATAATAATTGGTTTATTAATTTAATTCAATCAAATTTAATGCTTAAATATATGACCAAAATTTATATTCTTAATTGAAATTTAATTTTTTATATTAAAATATTTTTTAACAAATATTCTTAAATAAATTCCTAATAATATATTTATACAATATTATTTTATAAATGTAAAATGTACAACTATAAAATCAATATAATATTCACTCTCTAGAATAGATTAAGTTTGCAAGATTTTATTTATCTAAACTATTACTAACCTACCTCTAAATAATTATGTCATGCCAAAACTTCTATCAAAATATACTTTTATTACAATACTATGAAGACAAGTACTTGCCACTATATGACACTTGTTAGGTTATTGAAGTTAGTTAACCTAGATATTTAATTTAGGAGTATTTCAATCCTTCACCCTTATTAAATCTCTAACTTTCAAAAAGAACGACTTTCACCATAGGAGCTTACACATGTTGAAAAAAAAATCTACAAAGAAGTACCCACGTCAAAGGATAGTTAGGGTTAGACCTTGTGATAAGTACACACATTTCACGTTTGAGTTGTTGAGTTCCTGTGGACTAGAGAGATGAAAGAAAGCTTTTGAGATTGAGCAAGTCCAATTTAAACCAAGCCTGAAGCCTGCACAAGTTTGTATTGGTTTAATAAAAAATCTATTGTTTGTAATTCCCATATTTTTTTAGGTTGATGGTATGAACACGTGTTATTTTTGTTGTTTGCATTACAACGGCCTTCAAATACCAAAAATCAAGGTGGAAGATAGAGCAATGGTAATTTTTCGCTCGAGTATGTTAATATTTTATTTTTTCTTATGTGTTTCCTTTTTCCTTTTCAAAAGGATATCAGAACCATAACTTGTGTGAATCAACTAACATCTATAATTTTTTTGGGTAAGTACATGTAGGATTTTTTTTTCCTCTTATAATCAACACTAAACCACTGTTTTCAAACAAGATAAGATAAAACCTAGCAAGGTACCCCATATTGGGGTTGGTTCGTACTTTAATATAGAGTTTTTTCACTTGGAGATTGCAAATAAACAAACGGTTTTTGTGAGAAAAATAGGTCTAAAATTATACTCAAAACTAATGGTTTGTCATAGTCGAAAGAGATGACGGGGTTTACAAATAGAATTGTTTAGGTACAATTACGATTATAGTTGCATCTTACTTTCAACCCTACACTTTTCATTGGTACCTAATCCTAAATCAAAGATAAAATTGGTACATCTTTATTAAAGTAATTTTAGTAATTACCCAATATAGGAATACTTCCATTTTGTGATTGTGCCTACAAAATTGATTAATCACAAGATGATTATGATTAACTAAACTCAACCGGTGACCATATTCATGACGAGCCAAGCCAAATTATAATAATGCTTGCTTGACAAAATATTAATATAAATGTTTTTCAGTTTTAGCAAGTCATTTTCTTTGTTAAGGAAAAAAGTATGTCTAGGATCAAAGGAGATATTATTGTCACAGGGGAAATATGGGTATTGATTAGAAAGCATAATTCAATCTATTAGAGTACAAAACACTAAAAACCCATGAAAGATTGATCATATTAAGCACATACTCAATGAAATTAGTAAAACAATGCTTCAAAAATTCAATCAAAGGCATGAAAACCTAATTCAAAGAAAATTAAATCTAAAATCTAACATGCAAACCTTCAATCTAATTGGGGGATTATGCTCCAAATGTATGTGGATTGCTCTATTAAGCATAACCCATGATTGCAAAACCTTGATTGAAGATGTGATGGATGATCTTGACTTGATTCACAAAGAATATGCTCAAGTGCTCAAAAGGTGAATGCTCATGATAATTGCTCAATGATTAAGATTGTGAATGATAAATGATTAAGATTGTAAATGATTTTGAAGAGGAAATGACTTATTTTATAGATTTTCAACTATCTAATCAATAGTGGAGATTGAATTTGAGGATCAACAGTTGAGAGGAAATCAAGGAGATCAAGGGTGGAGAATTCATGAGAGCCCAAAATATCCCTATTTTCATGGAAAATTGGTTGAAGATATTTTAGAGGGAAAATATCTATTCAAATTTAAATTTGAATTACGAAATATTCCTTTTGGAGGGAATATATTTTTTAGATATTTTTGAGGGAAAAAGATATTTTGAAAAGGAATATTCCTTCTTGGAAAGAATATATTTTACGCAAGTTGAAGGAAAATTAGGAAATTAAATAATTATGAAAATTATTGAATTGTGAGGATGAGAGAGAATTAGGATTTTTTAATTAAATAATTGAAAATTATTTAATCATGTGGGATTGAAGAAAATTAGAATTTTATTAAATAATTGGAATTATTTAATCATGGTGGAAAGAGGGAAATTGGTTTTAATTAAATAATTGGAAATTATTTAATCAAGGGGGAATTGGTGAGAAATGATAAAAAATGGTGAATTAATCAAATAACATTAATTATTTAATTAATAGAGGAAAATAATGAATTCAATCAAATAATTAAAAATTATTTAAATAAAATGAAGAATTAGGTGATAATGAAGAAAATGATGTTGAAATAATGAAAAATAGGTTTTAGGATGGAAAGGAATGTGTAGGGGTTCACCAAAATGATATAAATGGACCTATTTCTCACTATTTCATTAGGAAATGAGATCCACACAAATAATTGACTTACAACCCTTAGGTGAGTCAATTCAATGAGAGAATCTATTGATTTCCTTATGATTGAGGATGGGGGTATCAGCCTGAACAACACTTTTGGGAGAAAAACTAAAAATAGTAAATCAACTCAATTATGCTCATTCAAACTTGAAACATCAATTTAAAGCCCAATACAAATAGAAACAGTGAAATTTTTGTAGATCTGAGAAGGGTTAAACACTATGTACCAAACACCAAAAGGCAGTTTTGGGAGGCAAACTTGGACTCATTCTCCCATGGGTGAATGGGTCTTTGTGCAGAGTTTTCAAACAACTTTCGAGAGCCTCTGATGTCAATTTGTATCTTTTTTTTATCCAGGTTTTAGTGTCAGAAAGTAAGAAATAAATCCTATAGATGATTTTTCATGGCTTGACAACAACTTTGACAACTTTTCCAATCTTGTTCTTTAAGAGATCTTCAATCCTTCTTCAACCTAAGATCTACAACACAAACACAAGAGGGAAAATTTGTTTGTTTTTGGTGAATGGGAGTTTACAAACCCCCATTCACCAAAAACAAACAATTTTTTCCTCTTGTGTTTGTGTTGCAAATCTTAGGTTGAAGAACCTCGTTTGGGTAATTAAACCTTGGATTGAAATAATGAAATGTGAAAGGAATGATGAATGAACAATACAATGTTGCATCTCACCAAACCCTTGAATAAACCTTTGGAATTTTGAAATGTTGATCTCGATCTTGCATGAAATTGCTTCAATGGATGTGGATCTTGATGCTTGAAATATGACTTGAATGCTTGACTTGATCTTTGAAACCTACATCACAATTTTAGCTCCAAAAACATGCATGATTGCAAAATACTTTGACATGATGCTTGAGATCTTGATTGCTGCAATAAATCGCTGATAAATCTACTCTTGAATTCCCTTGATCATGTAATATTTGCTATACTTTTTCTCCCTTCAAAATGCGAGCAAAAAATTAGACTTGATTTGATAAAATAACCTTGTATTTATAGGTATGTATCCTTGATTTCCCAAAACTTAAACATTACAAGCCGACATTAAAATTTGAATTTAGGGACATTAAAATACTGCCAAAAACATAATTTAAATTCAGGTTCAAAGGCCTAGGGAGGACCCATTCGCCCATGGGTGAATGGATCCTAGGTCCCTATTCCTAGAACACACATTGCTCAAGGTAAAGTATTATGTGTTGGCATTAATTATTGTCGGGTTTCCCCTTCAGAAAATATAATTTATTAGGCTTGTAGATGTAAAATAGGGCTTATTAAGGACTAATTAAGTCTAATCTAAATGAGGGGCCAAAACAAAGTGTGAAAATGTAAAGGAGTACATTTTCCTACACTACAAATGTTAATAAGTGAATATTGAATGTGTAATACGTTCAGACAATTTTAAGTGTCTACATTTTGCCCCTGTTTGAGACAATGTACTTGTTACATTGTTTCAAAGACCTGTTGCTGCTAAAAATAAAAATAAAAATAAAAACTTATCTAATGCCAAACTATGCCCCAACAAATGGAGGAAGGATGGTAGGCTACCCCTTCAAGAGATTGATCAGTTGGAAAAGATAATTTTTGAGTTAGGATCATGATAGGATGATGAGACTAGTTCTACATAGAAGAGGGAAAAAAAATTAAGCCCTGAGAAGCCCAAAAACTAATATAGATAGATAGCCAAGGATGAAAAATAAGCTAGCAAGTGATAGAGAAAAAAACCCTAAAGTTAGGAGGACCATATATATGCATTTGGGTTCATTTCAAGCTCATTTGCACACTTTGAGTTGAGATAATTTGAGCTCTAAGTGGTTCTAGCATCTAGAGACCTTGCAAAGACCTTGACGTTATGGCACTCGTTGTTCAAGCCCCACATCATGCAAACGTGATCTATTAGTTCCAACAACTAACCGAAGCAGGCATCCCAGTATGTGACTAACTCTTCTTTGTTTGCATGTAGTTTTAGGTAGCCAAAATTAGAAGTAAATTTAGGTCAACAAATGTGTGGCTTTATCAATGACACTTATGTAACCTGAAATCATTCTTTTGAACACCAACACAATGCTTTTGTCAACAGCGTCATGTTATCGCAAATGTATTGAGATTGGAAAATTTTGCAGCACGTTCGACTTCGCTTGTGTGCCATGTTTGAAAAAACACTCGCATCTATTTTGGGAAAGTGATGCTTTTGTAAAAAGTCCCGCTTTTGACTATGATAGAGCGACACTTTTGAAAAAAAGCTCACTTTTTCTTTAGGATTAATTAGACAAAAAAATTTGCAATTTTTTGACAAATTGACCTTATGAGCGTTATGCTTACTGGTTGTTCTAGATTTGATCCTATCATGAGAGTGATGACCACAGGTTTTAGACCAAATGGGAGGTTTGATGGAGATTGATATTGAATTTATTGCAATTGTTGGATTGTACTATGTCACCTACATGTCAGAGATTAGGGCTCACCTAGCCTTGATGACCATATTAGTCGAAAGGTGGAGATTTGAGACATCTTTCTTGCTACCCATTATAGAGGCTATTGTCACACTTGAGGATGTGTGGTGCATACTGAGGGTACCCATCCACGGTGAGAGGGTGATCTAGGACATTGATTGTGATGAGGAGGCATTGGAGAGAGTCACAAGAGATGACAAGGTGGAGGTCAATGATAGCCAGATAGATCTACACCACTACATCGATCGAGTTAGTCACACCATTATTGTTGTAGGTGGATTGATCTATGGATAGACTATGTTGGATCAGAGGTCTAGGAGATTCAATGTCAGATGGGGTAGAGTCCTTGAGAGAATTTTGGAGGAGGCTTGCATCTTTGCATGGGGCCCATGCATCCTAGCCCTATACCACGATATGCACCAAGTGGTGTATAGGTATGCTACCAGCGTATCTATAGGTGTTACTTTACTGCACATCTAGGCTTGGGAGCACATTGTTGTGTTCAAGCCAGTCGAAGAGGAAAATTTAGAGATGGGTTATCCCATGGTATATCGATAGGGTACCATTTTGACACAGTGCAGTATGAGATATATAAGCTTTTAGAGGCATAGTGTTAATGACATAACAAAGTTCAGATGGTAACCATGGCTTTAAATAGAGGCATGGGAGGATGATAGTGAGCATTTTCCCTACTGTAGGAAGACTAGGTGGTTGATTGGCCACACACAACATATTCTAGAGAGATATCTTTCTAACAAGGTTAGGAGACAGTTCAAGGAGTAGCAGGATGTGCCTACTGATGACTATCATGCAATTTTTACTCAGACTATGTGAGAGATAGAAGATTAGGGATTGATGGCAATACCAAAAATATCCATAATAGAGTTTGATTAGTTGACTCAAGTCCAGTGGATCTAGGTTAGTTAGACAGGTAGATCTAGGTACCACTCCAACATATGATGCATAGTGGGTTCCACAAAGGCCATTGAAGTTTATAGATCTAGATGAGGGTTTCATTGAAGGCAAGAGATGCCACAAGTAGATCCCATCAGTAGAGATAGTGTGATGAGGTAGAGAGACTAGTAGCATAGGATAGAGGACAGGTAGAGGGTCCCATTATAGGAGCAGTAGCAATCATAGCAGTAGTAGGAGGACTAGGAGATGGGGAGCCTGATGATCAAAGACCTAGTGTTGCACTACAGGAGCGAGATCAGGCTTGGAGAGAGTGGGACGAATATCGAAAGGAGAGACAACCTTATAGAGAAGCTTACTTAGTGTACCACTTAGAGGGACACAAAGATCACATGCCATCAGCAGCTTGAGGCACAGTTAACATAGGTTATATTAGAGCTTGATCAGGAGAGAGGATGGAGATAACAATTAGAGGTTGTTGGGCAGTGCCAAGGATAGGTCATCCCACTAGCTCATCACATTCAAAGTATTTGGCTTCTTCATAGTGAGGCTACATACTATAGGACATCATACGATATAGTCATCCCAACCCACATACGAGAGTCCAAGTTTTCATAGAGTGCAGCTGGTCCAATAGGATCATATGGAGGATTAGTGGGCAAACCTTCATAGTGTCATTCACATGGATTATAGGAACAAGGACACTAGCCTCAGGGGTCACGAGGGGCTCAGTAGAAACAACTGATGGGCCCACCTCCTCAGCCTCCTCTTGATCAAGAGAAAAGTGGTAGTTCAATGTAGTTTACATTGTACAAATATTTTGGATGTAGACAAATTTTGATGTATATACATTCATTGGCTATGGATAGCCTCATATATATGTATTTTTTTGGAGATAATGTATCACATGTTTGATGTATCAAATATTTTGTATCATAACAGTCCTTTTTTATGATATATATGAGATGATCCCTTTTTGAAGCAACTAGGATTATGGTGTTATGTGATGCATCGATTATGGATGCATGTGATATATGGATGGATGTTTATGATACTTCATGTTTTCATGATGTGATGATGATGTATGTTGCTAACGATTTGTGGATGTAGGATGTATGATTCTTTCTTGTATTTTGATATGATATATGATGATCATGCATGATAAATGATGTGAGATACTACTAATGGTTTATGGATGCAAGATGTGATGTATATTTTTGTGTATGTCATGATACTTGGATAGAAATGTTAGTATGATGAGAATAAATGATTAGATAGAATAGAATGAAATGAGATGATATTGATCAAGTACCAATAAATCTATGATTATTAGATGGTTTTTGAGATTTTATTGGATATGTGATGAGATAGGATAGATGATTTTACTTTTTCTTTTAGGTTATGCTAATTAACATAAAGCAATCCTTATTTTGATATAGCAAGTAGATATTATGCACCAAGGTATAAAGAACTAGGGTGGTTTTATATATATTGCATGGACTTTGACTCTGCAAACAGATAGGATTATTTGTGTTCATACCTAACATACGAAAATGTTTCTTGATCATGTGAGAGAATGAAACCATCAAAGCAAGTACACCAATTTACACAAAAGGTATAAAGAACTTGATATGCACAATCCATCATATTACTCGATATTATCTTTGCACACACAAGGAAAGTATTCACAAAGGTCATATTACAAGAACATCCAAAAAACACAGCAGATGAAAGCAATGACTATGCCCCATTATGTACCCCTCTAGACACACCAAGATATTGAAGATCAAGGAAATTTTGAGTGAGTGATGGAATGAGACAAAAGATAAAACCAAAAGAAAAAACTGACTAACAAAGCACACCAATGCCATCATATCTCTTTCCAAAGGGAGTTTAGGTTTCAGGTGATATCTAAAATGATACCCATCGTAGGAAAGATGCATCAATTAAAACATTCATTGGATGTTGATTTGGATTCCAAAAATGTTTTAGGTTGTTGATATGAAAGCTAGTTGATAAATTTTGACAATGATCAAGACTTAAGATTTTGTGTGAACGTTTGTGTCTTGATAATCATTGCATTTACTTTTTTTTTTTTTTTCAAAGGTCAAGGTGATGATAGGTTTATTGTGAATGAAAACTTTTATTGTGGATGGGTGATTGGGGATGGGTGATTTTTCTCTTTTTGGAACAATTTTTTTTTAAAAAAAAAAATTCAAATGTTTTGAGGTTGTTTTTTGTGCTTTTGATGTTTTTTGAGTTTGTTTTTGGTTCTTTTCAACATTACACTAGTAGAATTTGGAAAATAAATGACTACATGACTAAAAATTTTAGTCACAACAACTAAGGATGACTAAATTCTACTCATTTTTTGTAACACAACTATAAATGACTAAATACATGACTAATTTGATCATCATAAGTGACTAATTTGATCTTTGGATAAAAAAACAAAACTAAATAATTAGTCACACAAATAAAAATTAGACAATATGATATTAAAGTGGATAATTAAAAGAAATATTTTGAATTGAGGGAGTGGGTTGTATTATAGTATAATATAATAATAATATATTATATTGCAATACAATACAATATATTATATTATAATATAATATGATATAATATATTATATAATATAATATATATAATACTATTTAATATAATATATATAATACTATATAATATAATATATATAATACTATATAATATAATATATATAATATAGTATATAATATTATATTATATAATAATAATATA